>VXBT01011640.1:27191-106837 GCA_013400235.1 Oriolus oriolus
TGGTAGGGACCCCACGGCCTCACAGGGAAGGACTCTTCTCCCGGAGCAGGGGAAGAAAATCTTGGTGATGGACTGACCAAGACCCCCCTGCCTCCCTGTGCTGTCGGTGGGAAGGAGGGAAGGGCTGGGGGGAAGAAAAGGTGTTTTAAGGGCTTATTTTACTTCTCATTACCCTCCTCTGATTCTGTTAGTAATGAATTTCACTTAGTAATTAAGGTTGAGCCTGTTTTGCCCTTGAAATATTTTCTCCCGCTCTCCTTATCTCACTCATGAAGCCTCCGTTAACCCTTTTTCCTCTGTTCCCTCCTTTTGCCCAGCTGGGGTAGGGGAGGGTGAGTGAGCGACTCTCGTGGGTGCCTGGCATTGGGCCAGTGTCAAACCACAACAGCATGGCATAAAATCTCACTATAACAGAAACAAGCCAGTCGCAGTGGATGAAGACAGGGCGTAATCAGTTACAATTACTTTGTTATGGAACCAATCCTACTTTTATGAACATCGTTGGGAAATCAAGGCTTGAAACTCTCCCTAAGGGACGTTAGCACGTGTTGGCTGTACGCTCTGACTCAGTTCAGTCCTGTTCCAAGCACAACCCTGAGAGGATGATGCTTGTACTGATTTCAACATCATAGATATGTCATCTCTGTCTCATCGCAGAACTTTATCAGCTCTCTGCAAGACAAAAGGGTAAATCTGAGGACTAAACTGTGCCCCTCTCTGAGTCAGAAACAGTCACGGAGATGATTCTCATCACCAGCCTACTTCTCCATCAGTGAGCATCTCTCACTCCATGGTTTACATAGCAGAGGTCTCACCAAGGCATTTTTTTTAGTAATCACAGAACAAACTGTCTTGTGCAAAACCTGCTGAATTGAAATTAAATGGATTTCTCAGGAAGGGGCTTAAGCTGCTACTCCCCCACCTTTCAAAAGTGGGCTACACTCCTTCTGCAGAGGTTTTCAGAGTTAGTGAGAGATACAAGAAATAATTTAACTTTGGGGTTGGATTTTTTTTTTTATTATTTATAAGGGTGCCACTTTGCAAATGCCTTCAAGTACTGAGAAATGCAGAACTAGTGACAGCAGCAATCAGAACTTCTATTTTTGAACTGCACAGTCTCCTGCTTTCCTTTGGTAGAGGGCTATCGCTGTGCTTCTGGAGTAGTCTCTGCCTTCTCCTGCTTGCAGGAGAATGTTCCACACCAGTTAAACTGACTGTTCTGTTTGATACAAGGCCTCGAGTCACTACAGTGCTGCTGTCCAAACTGAGTCAGGTCCGTTTTCAATTAAATGCTGCAATGTGTCCCTCGTCTTGGCACCAAACCCTGCCTGTAAGACCTTAACAGGAAACTGCTTCCAGATCCTTCCTGATTACTGATCAACAACAAAAGTTTCTGTGCAAAATAAACTTTAGAAAGGTACATTTCTAAATAAAATACTTAGAATTGGTGTCCTTTCTTCTGGTTTTGAGTTCAAGTATCTGCTCCTGGCAGATCAAGAGTGTCCATTTCTTTAAATGTACAACATATGACTCACATACTGTCACCACCCTCCCACAAAGAGACCCAGTATTTCTGACTAAAATACTCTTCTAGTGAAATCTGGGAGCTATGTGCATTCAAATTCACTGACATTTCCTTTCAATTGCCCAACATCCAAAAATCCCTGGACCAAAATCAGACAAATCAAAAATTGTCAGTAAATTCTGTTTTTCAATGGCTTTACTATCCCTCAAAGCACTTTAACTGACACATTTTCATAACCCTGCAGGCAAGAAACACTTCACAATATCCCTTCACAATCATAGCACTCCGAGAATTTGATTTTCACAAAAATGGTCTTAAACATTACATAGCTGGAAGAGAAGCCAACATCCTTGCAGGACTAGGTCCAGGGAAAAGTTCTGCTAAGGTATACAGGTGCTTAAAATCAAACTCCAAGTTACGGATGTAGGACGTATCTTCTACTCACAAGTGCAATCTGGAAACATTAAAGGAATAGGGGAGGTTCCCAAGTTCCAGGTCCTCTCTTTTCTCAGGACACCATTAACTGCTTCCCCCAGCTCCTGCCTCAGTACTGTGGCATAGCCCAGCACTGCAGCAGTAATGGGCTTTCTACTCTCCAGCACCGAATCTACTTTTCCCCTCCTTCCTCTGCACAAACCAGCTCACAGGGGAGTTGCTTCACGACACATGAGCTGTTTTTTCTCCCCCAGGGCTGCACCCACAACCTCCTCAGTTCTCCCAGGCCACACCCAGACACCGCAGGTCCTCTTCCCACAGCCACCACCTAATCCCCAGCATAGCTGCCTCTCAGAAGGATGTTGCTGTCTCCGTTTCCCCCAGTTCAGCCAGCCCAGTGCAAAGGAGAGGAAAATCCATTCCTGAGGAAGCAGGTTCTTTCACAAGTTTAATGCCCAATAAAACGATGAAACAATTGGTCCCAGCACAGTGGCTGATGGAGACATTGCAGAAAATCCTCCAGACTTCCCCTATCTCTTATTATTTACCTGCAGTTCTGACAGTTAAAACACATGAACACGTGATAACATTTCTGAAATCCCAAAGCAGGCACCACCAGGAACGATCTAGGGAGAGAAACACTTGGCACCCAAGGCACAGTTGCAAGTAACAGCTGGTGGTGGCTGAGGGTAGAATAAATTGCCAGAGGCCAAGCTACAGCCACCAAACCCAAACTTGTCTACTAGTTACAGCCACTCATTTTGATCTGCAGACCAGGTGTACAAAGATACACAGTCAGGGTTATCTACACAGAAAATGAGAAATAACACACACATCATTTTCTTCTGCAATTCTCAAACTTGGTGTAAATTATATTAAACAAGACCGGTGCCACTTTAGATAAGGCAACGGAGAAATTGAGGGCTGCATTCACACCTCATCTTCCCAGGGGAAGCTTTCTTCTCCAGGATGAGCTGGATGTGAAACAGTAATGATTCAGAATGAGAAAAAGTCATGCTGAAATAAATTACTGCAGAGTTAGGACAAACAAGAATACAGCTCAGAACACTGGCTTGTAATTTGCATAGGTAAAATAGTGCTATGATTATAGGTTTCCTGGACCTGTAAAATGGGCTTGTGATGTTATCTTTTTCAAGGGTGTGACATGCAGCTTTTATTTAATGAAGTTTGTGAATCAAAACAGCTTTAAAATTAATGAGTAGGACCAGGCCTGTGGAAACACTCCCAGCTGAGGCAGCGCTTGGATGGGAAAGAAAAAATCTTTTTACTTGGCCATTGGCATCTAAAAGCAGATGGAAAAGATATTTAGATTGACTGGGAGTGGTGTGGCAGGAAGATGGTGAATAAAGGGACAGTCACAAAAGCACAGAATCGATACTGAAAGGGCCTCTGGAGATCACCCAGCCCAACTCTGCTGCTCAGGCAGGGCCAGCTCCAGCAGGCTGAATGGACTATATCCAGCTGGGTATTGTGTATCTCTGCAGATGCAGACTCTTTCCCCCTCTGGGGAAACTGTTCCAATGTTTGACCACCCTCACAGTAAAGAAGACAGTTTTTGTACGTGCAGATGGAGCATCATGCGCTTCTGTTTGTGCCCACTGCCTTGTGTCCTGTCATGAGCCACCACAGGGAAGAGTTTGCCTCCTCCTTCTTCCTGGTCATGTCTTGCACTGGGGAGCCATAAACTGCCCAAGTGCCAGTCAGTGTGGGACATGGGCCCAATTTCCAGCTCCACACCAGAAGCGCATCCGTGTCACTGACCAGCAGTGCCTACCTGAAGGAGTACAGATTCCAGCCTGGTCTTGTGCATCAGCAGGGAAGAAATGTGAGTCACTCGTGTTTTAATGGCTACCTAGAGCACCTTGGTTTCCACATGAGTAGAGGTAACCAAGATGCCTGTGTCCCCAGGAAAGTGCAGGATAAAAACCATGGAATTTATGGAATGCACACTAACCATACTGTTTACAAAGAAGAGATGTGAATTCCAATTTTGTATCATCCTAAAATTATTATTTCAGTAATTATTCACACATTTAGTTTTAATAAAATACCCCAAATTACAGCCAGTATTTTTACATGAAAACATTCTTACAGGAGAGCTCTGAATCATTTCAACTTCTATAAGCTTTTCCAAGCTACCCTTGTGTCACAGAGAATCTGCAGAACAAACATTGTGTGCACACATTTCCATTTTGTTGTGCAGCTGATTTTCATAAAAGAATGATAAAACATTTTTTAATTTGTCATTTTTTTCTCCCTCTTTCTAAACTTAAAACCATTGCAGACTTCAAAAGATTCCCTCTTTAGAGAGCTACTAAGAATACTGGGTTTTGAATATACTGAAAAACACTTTAAAGTGTACTCAAAATCACGAAAGGGGACTTGCTCTGTAGTCTTGACAATGGTTAGTGCTGTAGTAAATCTCAGTTTTCCACCACCAAATCATGTTGTGTCACCAGCCACATTAACTACTGACCAAACTGACCAATGGCACCAGTTCAGGACTTTAATGAAACTCAGAGTCAGTGCTCCCTGCAGGATTTCTTGCTATACCTTTGTCATAATCCCCACATTTTCTGCCCTGAAGTGTAATGTGTAAAACAGTTAAATGGTTCTGGCCAGAAAGATCCTCAAGTCAGAGTAACTTCTTGTGCCAGCACTGGAGGATGATATCACAGGGTTTGCAGAAAGCAGCCCCAAAAGCAGGTCTGGTAGCAGAATGAGAGGAACAGAAGTCCTGGTAGCCCAGCGCTGAAGAGTCTGTAGCAACTTCAAGTCACAGGAAGGAGCTACAAATGCCTCTCCGTGGCAGTGGAGGGCAGTGGCGCTGCCGAGCCCGAGTGGAGGTCAGTACCCCACACGCACCCCTGTGCTAGGCAGGGCTGATGCTGAGGGCACAGGGCTCAGCCCAATCGGAGGCATCTTATTCAGGCTTGTCTGTCAGGTGCAATACTCCAGATCCCCATCACCCAAGATAAAGGAGACTTAACTGTATGATGGAGCCTAAACATGGTTTCTGCCACATTTAACCCAGAAACAGCAAGTAATATGCAACACACACAAACCAGTAGGTCTGCCTTCAAAAACATACACATAAACCTTGTCTAGACTGACCTGTTTTATGTGTAGGAAATCACAATGTTTGCAATTAGACCTTAAGGATAGGGTTTGTGCTCTACGTTCAACACACTTCTTTAGCCAGTACACAGGGCTAAAAAGAAGGAGCTGAAAAATGTGTCTATTTCAGCAGACTTTCTGACATGGAGTCTCTGTGGACCTCTTCAGTCATGCATTGGCACAGACAATAAAGCCAGCTTTTGGACCCAAACTGCTGCCATCGTACCTAAGAAACCCCAAACAGTATTAAGTAACTTACCTTTCAAAGGCACATCGAATGATTACCAAGATTAAAGCGAAAGGGATACTGAGTAGGAGATCACGAGGCTGAGGGTACCGAGTGTCTTCAGATTCCTGCATATCCTCCCAGGTGATTCCTGGGGGCAGCCAGAACTCGTGCTGCCACAGCCACTCATACAGAGAGCGAGCCATCCTGGAAGGAGGAGAGCAGAATAAAGTGAGCCCTGCACACAAGAAAACTTGCCAGCACAAGCCAGTGAAGCCAAGGAAGGATTACACCCTTGCTGAGGTTGCATCTGGCTGTCAAAGCAGAACAGCTGCGGGATGCAGCACTGCCCAAGGAACTGATAACGTGCTCACAGACTCTTATTGTGTGCTTGGTGAATGCTGACTCCTGGCACCAAACCAGAACAGGGGTAAAATGGAGAAAAGTGCCTCTGAATTCAACACAACGGTAGTGCCAAACTTCCCAGGTTCACAGATTCCTCTCTACAGCTTGGTATTATGGGGATGCAGCAAGTCTGCTCTACTTTTTTAATGTAGATATCCTTATTTTTCAGTTTTTGATCTTTTGTATTTATTTGTTTCTTTTTACAGATTGTAATTCCATTATCTGTGTGTGTGTATATATGCATTATACTTACTATTCTGAGACTTCACCTTATAAAAGAAAAAAAAAATCAGCCTTTCGCTTTGAATTATTAAGGAAGATATTTCCAGGTAAGAATCTTTGTGCTAGGTAGATTTTGTGCTGGATTCTTAATGTAATTTTAAAGACCATGCTTGAATGTGGAATCTACATACACGATCAGCGAATTTAGCAGCTAAAACAACAGCAGAATGCTGTTATGAAGCATTCAACACACAAATACTGTTTCTAGATAACTCTACCTCACACACAAATATGAGCTGCACCACCCTCCAATACAGGTTGCTCATTCTTAGCTGGTAACAACCAACATCCCAAAAACAAGCTCCAAAGTCAAACAGACTCTGTGCAGGCACAGGAGAAGGAAATGGGAATGAAATGCCCACTGAGATGATCAGAACAGTGCACAAGAAATGCCACCTTAGGAAACCAAGGGAAAAAGCACACAATGTGTCTGGCCCAAGTATTATAAAGCTTCTCTTCAAGGAAAGTCCTAAGACCTGGCCCATTTTCTGCAAGAACTGCCTATCAAATCAAAAATGAATCAGTCATTTTATTTTGAAGGTATCTTTAATTCAGATGCAATTTCTCTGTTAAACTTATTCTAGAATTTTGGATTCTGAGGGATATTTTCTGAATCACAACCATAGAGTCATAGAATGGGTTGGGTTAGACAGGACCTTGAATCTCATTCCACCTCCTGCCATCGGCAGGGACACCCTCCACTATCCCAGGGTGCTCCAAGCCCCGTCCAACCGGGCCCTGGACACTTCCAGGGATGGGGCAGCCACAGCTTCTCTAGGCAACCTGTGCAAGGGCCTCACCACCCTCATGGGGAAGAATTTCTTCCTAATATCTAATCCAAATCTACTGTCTTTCAGTTTGAACCCATTCCTCCATGTCCTGTCACCCCAAGCCCTTGTAAAAATTATCTCTCCATCTTTCTTGTAGGCTCCCTTCAGGCACTGAAAGGAATTGTAAACATCTTTTCTTGATTTGGACTTTACCATTCACCTCAATGTGCCCTTTGATCTGACTACAACGGAGAAGAACAGGATGCAATTTCTTCAAATTTGACTCACTTCTCCTGGCACATGGACAGCCAATTCGGTTTGAGGACAAAGGTGATTTAAAATATATGTGTAATTGATGGCAAGTGGATGCAAACTTTCTAATAATTTATAGAAAATATATATATAATACAGAGAATTTATATATCATATATAGAAAGCAGGAAAACATTTCCCTTTTTCCCCAAAGAAAAAGGAAAACCATCTTATGAAGAACACATTCTTCTCCTCCACTGTGCACTGCCTGATTTCAGCTTTTCATAGTGAAACCCACAACATAAAAATACATCCTAAAAATTAAGAGCCTGATATACTGAAGAACCGCAACCAAAAGAAATGGAAGTATGGCTTCACTAGCACTGAAAGAACATCCAGGTCTTTTACCAGAGTTCAGTGTGACAGTATCAACAGTATTTTCTTTCTGGTATAGCTTCTGGGCCTCTGGAAACTGCAGTTTTGATCCCACTTCCAGGCTGCTCTCCACTCCTTCTTCTAGCTGTCCTTCAAGACAATGCCTGGACAAAAATCACTGGCACACAAAATGGAGATAAACAGGGTTTATAGACTCTTCGAATCCTGTTTTAAGAGCCTGATAAGCAGGATGCAACAGTTTTATAATTGCCTGCCAAATCTCGAGTCTCTACAGCTCTCTGGGGCCTTGAGTATAACCTACCCATCCCCACCAAGGCTGTCTGGAGGTGGGAACATCTGCTACCAACCACCTGTCCCCTGTTCCTCTGACAGGGCTGCAGGATCCTTTAGCACCAGTTCCCTTCCTTTGCCTTTGGTGCTCCAGCAAAAGCACATGAAGCCACGGAGGTTAGTGATGGCTCACTGGTGACAGAGCTAGCTGAAGCACACATACGTACCTGCCAGAAAAAGCTTTTCAGACTACTGGGTAAACATGCTGCTCGCTGCACAGCTCCATCTGGGTGACACAGCCCTGTGCCCATGGGACAGCGTGGCTGTGTCAAACCCCCAAGCCTCGGTGAACCATTTTTTCAGGATGTCTCCAAACTTCCCATAGACTGTGTGAACCCAGGTTTCTCCATAAAAGTCTACATTTTTAGAGCAGAATGTGTCTGTGTAGAAGCAAACTGTATTTAGCTAAGCTGTGCTTAGCCTACGATGAATTCAACATCCTGTCACCATGAAGCGATGGTGACACCAAAACAGCTTGTGCACTTCAGACAGCACTGGATACCAGCTTAGAAGAGCCAGATAACCTAAGTGAGGTGCCTGAATTACAAAGAACTTTACAGGCTTTGAACATACCAACCTCAAATTTGTTGGTAAACTTTCTTAGCTGTTAAAAATCTCAGCTCTAGCTGGGAAAAGCATTAGGAATACCTCGGAGAACTCCAGGGAGGCATTACACTTCCTCCCTGCCTCAGCTCTTCCAAAAACATCTCTTCAGTGGGTTTTCCCACTGTGCAGACAGAAGGCATGCTGGGGAAAGCTGCCATCACAGCCAGTTTTGCAGCTACACAATCCCACATTCTCCCTCCAGACCTGTATATATCTGGCAACAAAACCACAGTTGGTAGAGAACAGCAGTTGAACTCCACTGGGGAGTCTGTGGGAGAATACAAAATTGATTGTCCAATTTGCCTAGGGGCAATATATAGATTCAAAGTGCTAAGGAAGCAAACAGCCATTATCTAATCTACTCTCATGCGCAAAATATAGTCAGGATTACCCTCATGGAATATTTCTTCATCTTTGCAGCTGTCTTTACACATTGCAAAAATACAGGGTACGACATGAAGCAACACATGTATCTTTTGCAATTTATACAGGTCAAGTTCTCAAGTCAAGGCTGCTGGAAAGCTGAAGACAACGGTGTGTCTAAAAGGCCCTTCGAGCACCCACAGAAAAGCATAAGCAGGCCCATTTCTTTCTCAGAAGTTCTTTACACCTCACACAGCATCTATCCTGCACTACGGCTTTGTAATGTGCAGAACCAAGCCCTTCAGCTCTGAATACAGGTCTAACAGAGAGGACACCCCCTCACACAGAGTTCAGTAAGAGCAGAGGTAAAAAACAACAGTGGGAAACACCGGACAAATCAACGTAAGGACTTCCCAACAGCCAACGAAATAGTAAACACTGAAAGAACAGCTTTAAGTTGGTTGTAGAAGGTACTTGTAAGGATGAAATCAAAACCAGAGAAGTATCATGGGGACAGGGAGGGCAAGGCTTCGGCACTTCTCAAGCCCATAGTGCACCAAGAGGAGACAGGCAAAGTGCAATACACAGGGCTCCTTTGAGGTGACACAGCCAGGTGGTCTTGAAGAAACTGGACTGGGCAGCCAAGTAGCCCCATCCACTGTACTTACTTTGTTGAATCTTGCCTTTCCTGGTGTTGCTTGTTTTCTTGGTTTTTATTAACGTGGTGGTTTTATCTGAATCCTCAACATTGCAAAGGTCTCTCTGCTGAGCTTGCTGAGCTGCTCCAAGGAGAGCAGGAATTGGTGCATCTGCAGTGCCTGCAGCAGAGCAGCACTGCAGGGCTCCCCACCCTGAGCCACAGAACACCACTGTACTTAAGCCCTCAGGGCCACGTTTATACTCGGTTTCGCTTTCAAAGCAGAACTGTTTGAGAAGAAGCAGGGCATCCAGCTAAAGAGGTTACTCCTTGTCTCACAGGTAAAATGGCTAAGCAGGTTTACCCAGAAAATGTTAACTGTTGCTTACATCTTCAAAGAGTTACTCTGCTGCTTCACTTACAGACTCCATTCCCAAGCTAAATATTAATATATAGGTACACAAATATTCATGTAAATTTACATGTGTGAATATAGCAGATAAGGGTGGAGACGAAACAGAGAGAAACAGCTCACACATCTTGGAAAAAGAACTGGCTACAAAGGCCTTAGAGTGCTCAATTACAGCAGACATGGTCCATTGTCTGCAGGTGGATTATACAGGTTTGTGGGTGAGCCACGCCACAGGTACAAACATCCCTGCAGTGGCTCTGGGCCAAGCCATTCAGGTCAACCAAGTCTTATTAGCTTAAGTGCAGCACCATGTTAATGACCTGGCTGCCAGACCAGCGCAGGCATTCCTGCAGCAGCCTTCCTGGTACAGCCAGTTTTCCCAGGATGCAATCAGCCACCAGCAGCACAGCACTGCCACAGGGGAAATTACTAGTTAATGGGGAAGCACACACCACAAGGATGCAGTTACCCTGCTTCTTGAGTCAAGTTGCTTTATTTTTCCATGAGGTTAAGCCCAAATAAAACCAAAAATGCCTCTTCAGTCTTGATATGCTGGAGACCAAAATGGAGAGGCTTGTCCTATCTTCCTGAGAAACTGGGGTCAAGAAACAAAGTCCTCCATATAGTTATAAAGGTTCCTGTTATTTCCAACTGGAAGAGCCATTGTGTTCCTATCCTACTCTGGTCCACACTGCCTAGATTTCAGTTTCCATTGCCTATTATGCACTTGAACCTTTAGCTCACTTTGCTAAGAAATCAGTTAGTCAAGTACTCCATGGGTAAATTCTCTCCTGATAGCTTTTCTAGGCAGTTTCTTGTTTGCTACTTCCCATAATCCTGATGTCTCCAACTAAAACTACTTGTTAGAGCTACCCAAGAGAAGTTACTAGTTCAGACATGAAACTTACTGCGTCTCTTTTAGGCAGAAATAAATAGTTTTAACAAATAAAGCTCTGATTAACACGGCACAGGCTATCTTTTGAACACCTGTATTATAGTTAATCTCTTAATCTCCATCTCCAAGGTGTTTTTCTTTTTTTAAACCTTCACACTAATGATCACAATACTGGTATTATAGGATTATAGTTGCTACAATAATTTTTGCTTTTGGTTTTTTTGGTAAAATCTTTTATATGTTTCTTCAAATATATATAAAGATTTGGTAAAATTTATAGGTAAAAAATTTTTGCTCCAAAATTCTTAATTACATGTGGCATTATTTTCAGGATGCTGAAATGGAGATTAGTTAGTTAGAGTCTCCTGCCTGAAGGTGATGCCTGAAGAGGCCACCTAAAAACAGAGACTAGACAAGAATAAAGGAGTAAAAGTAGGTATTTATTTGAAGGGCCTTCAAAGGTACACCCTGGGGAATCCAGAGGCTACTGCCAAGATGGCCCCCAAGATAGACCACAGGTCATGAGTTCTTCACACTTTTGTAAGTTTGGTCCATTTGCGTATCAGGGTTAATTCTCCAATTACAACCCCAGTTAATGATGTAATTTCCCCAAGCTCACCCCCCTTCTAAAGATGTTGGTTTACACATTTTGGGCCTAGGACAGTCTGGGTGTCCTTGGAGAGTGGGCTTTGAGGGGCTTTGTTGTGTCTAACCGGCATAAGAGAACAGAAGTTAGTAGCCTACAAGATACTTCAGAATTACACACTAAGCACTACAGGATTTGAAACATATGAAAGTTAAAACCTAAGGCATCAAAGGGAATACATTAAGCTTTTGAAATTTCACTTCAGCTTTGATATGTTCATTTCCATTTCCTCATCTCTGTTAGCCATCCTGGAGTCATACCTGCTTTCAGATATTGCCTTATTCATAACAGCATTTCCCTTGCCTGAGATCCCTCTTTTAAACTATGTTTCTCTTAGTTCTTCACCATTTTAAGGCTTTCCTTATAATGCAAATTTAACCATGGATGGACAGTGTCCAAAGGACTCATCTGAAATTTATCAATTAAGAAAAATGCCTAAGAAGATCCTCCCATGGTAATGAAAAAATATTTAAACCTTTCCATATAGTTCCAATCCATGAACTACCTATTGACCTTAGCTCTCCTAGAATGCCTTGCCATCCTGTCACAGTAACATTCCTACAAAACCCATCACCCTCTACACCTCCATTTCTTTGAGCTTCTTTTGCAGATTTTCACATGCCTGCTTGCTCTGGCCATAACTCATGCAGAATCTCCAATCAAATGTACAGGTTTTGGTATTAATCTCTTTTACCTGCAGCTAATTCTGATTTACTTCTCCAGTTCCCCAGCCTTCTCATCTCTTTCTCTTGTGACTCTACACACCTTTTTCCCTAAAACTACAGCTTCTAGCAGAACCTAAATTTGTTTTTGCATGAAATAAGATCTTTCAACTCTGACCAGTAGCAAGATAAATGAAACCACAATCTCCTTACCTTTGTAATCACCAACATTATATTCTCCAGGCTCACCCTCCTCACCCAGACTCTGTTCTCCCTATCCTCTTCTTCGGAAGGGAATTGAAAATTTGAAATTATTTGTGCAGCCTTGTTTCTCCACCAATGTCCAGTTACCCTCAATTTCCTAGCTTTCAGATGTTCTCCTTATTTAGATCTACCAGCTGACATTTCCTACCAAATTATTTCATGTCTGCTCTTCACACAAGAATAAATTTATTTTGCAAGTCATGTGCTGCTCTGTTCAAAGGCAAAAATTTTCATGTACACGATCTTTTGGGAGAGCTCTGTTCCAGAAAAACCATAAAATGCCCAAGCAAACATTTGAAACTGCAAACAGAAGTTCCACAATAGACAAACTTGCTTACCTAGATCTGCAGAGAACATCTTCCTCACCCAGCATAAATTACATACTAACTCCCATACCTTGTGCTCCACTTGCCAGCTCCTTCCTTGCTGGGCTGCTCTGCCTGCAAGTGCCTGGCTCCCGAGCAGACTGCCAGGTATGACCGACAGCATGGGTTTCAGCTGATGTCACTCACCACGTCAGAATGCAAATCAGACAGCTCTTCTCGTTCAATCATCCCTCACTGAGGGGGATGAGCACAACTTCCTGGTTTTGCCCAGGGAAAAACAAGCATTAGTTTATGCAGCTAAAAACAAGGCCAGAAAACCCTTGTCCTGACACTTGGGAACAATGTTCTGCTACCGAATACTAACTGTATAGACAAAAAAAAATTCAATGAAAAACCACTGGAGACTGCATGCTGATTGTTTGGGTAAGGCCACATCACTGTGCAGAAAGCTACAGACCACACTACGTGTTAGTAAGAACATCACACACTACTGGTGTCCAAGTAAAGCGACTGAGGCGCTGAAAGCACCAGCTACATCTCCACAAAACACAAAGACACGTAGTCCCAGACCTATGTGTTTCTCAAAACTGCAAATGTAAAATGTAAGAAGGAGGCACCTATAAACCTCAAATGAGCTATTCACCAATTTCTTTGCATTTTTTCCTTCATTCTTTCTCCTGACACCTACTATTTCCTCCAGTCTCACTGTAGAAATAGCAGTCACTGTCTGACATCACTTAATAGAATTGAGGAAGAAAATCAACTTATTGGCCTCAGGCCACAGTGAGCTAAGAAGTCAGGTTGGAAGATCACTAAAATAATCAAGAGGCAGATTACTTCTCCTAGAACAGCTCACCTGTTCTTTCTCTAAATTCATCAGTACCGAATAAAGAAAAAGTCAGGCAGTCTTAATGACACTATGTCCTTCAATCTGAGTTAAGAGACAGTAAAAACTGCCAAAAAGCCTCTAAACAGAAATGCTATTTATCCACAAAGATTGTACCAACAAGCAGTTCATACACCAATAGAAGCCTTTTCACAGATTTTGGAAGGAGAAAGGCACAAAAAGGAATCACATACTGTGAGAAAACACACTGAATTGAGCCTGGGCAGCAATAACTTTGTGAGAAACTCTTCCAAAGGCCAGTTCTGGCCTTACAACAGAGTTTATGTGCATGGATATTCAGATGCTGGAGGAGCAAAAAAATACTTGCCCAGATCATTCATCAGAATACACACCCCTGACATTTTTTCTACTGCCAACTGAAATCACTCAACTGATTATCACTAACCCTGTTACTCAACAAACACATATCAGGCCTCAAAAAGTTTAATTCTAACTTAAAAACTGGGAATAATAAAAAGCAGGTGGTAGGTTAAAGCTTCCAAACCACAATCAAGTCACATTAAAATACCAACACAGCTCTCAAGAAAGCCTCTTTCTTATGAGCTTATGGAACAGTGCAATGCTTCTCCAGTGCACTACCTGACTCTCCAGCCCTTTTGAAGCATAAATATTCCTAAACAGTCGTATTGTTGTGGTCTGACGGCCCTCTCCTAAGCTATCCTCTAAGAATCACCCTTGGCAAGCCCTTCTGGTCCCTTCCAGGACAGCTCCTCCTCCTCTGCTCTTCTGCCTTCAGCCATACACTCGGTTCCACAGTTTGTAGCAGCCCTCAGAAGCTCTTCATCCTTAGTTTCACATACAGTTCCTACCTCCCTGCAGTCCAAAGCATCATCATTGCTCCTAATTCATACAGTCAAGCCCTACAGTGAATCAAGCACTCTTATCCCTCTTTCTCCCACAACCAGCCCATCTCTGGTTTTCTAATTCATCACACCAGCACCTCTGAGCATCCACCTCAGTGAAGCACTGAACTGAACAGCTGATCTTGGGTCAAAACAAGAGAACCTGCTGTGTTAAACAAGGAGGCCTAAGGGACAGATGTGTGCAACCTCTGCCACAGACCTCACAAAGACGAAACAGCAAAGTGGAATTGGGTCATCTGGAATGCCAACATAGATTAGAAAAGTGCTTACCTATCAGTTGGGATTAATCTGTTGCATGAAGTTGAGGGAGGCATCCTGTATTACAACGCAGTACACCTATGCATGCAGTGAATGACTTTTCAAACAAACTCTCACTCTCCTCCCTTACGCAGAAAACACACAGGTTTTAATTACTTTCTATGAGTTGGCTTTAAATTTCAGTATCTACAGTTCCATCAGTTTCCCAGGTATTTGTTCCTGCAAACTCCCCAGGCTGTTCCAAAGCTTAGGAAAAAAAAATTAATTAGTCTAAAATTAAGATTCTTTTAAATTATACTCCTACCTGTAAAACTAGTACATGTTTTCATGATTTTTCATTTCAAAACACAAAACTTAAAACCTTATCTGAGAACATCTACATTCCCAACATTACTGCAAAAGCAAAATATGTTGAAAACATTGAGAGCAACTGATAGAAAGATTTCCTTTTCTCCAAGATTAAAAGCATTGAGACTCACTTTCCACAAGCATTACTGCTTAATGAGTAATGCAATCTATCACATGATGATGCTCACTTAAAAACAAATGTGAATATGAATTATTCTTCATTAGCACAGATAACTTAGAAGTTCCGTGACAGGGGCAGCTTATAAAGCAGAATGTGAAACTCTAATTGTTTCCATAGGCATTGTCCTCTTTTCTTTGCTGGAGTAGTGCCTAACATGAAGAGAACCTGCCTCCAATGGAGCTTTACCTATTACATAAACAAATCACAATAGGACGGTGTATTCCTTGTCAAGATTTGAAGGCTGCAACCACACTGTGCTATTTATCCAGCAATTCTGGCACTATGGGATGGCTTAACTACATATGCGATGGGACCCTTTTAACGAGCGATCCCGCCAGACACAGGAAGGGCTTATTTGGATTGCTGAGCCCTGGTGGTCCTCTTGGTCTTCTGACAAACACGGCCACTCCTTAAGCTGGACTCCTGCTCCTGCTGTGCTGCTGAGGAACCCTGTGTTTGCTGCAGGCACGAGTGGATCTGAGAGAGAACTCTGACACCACATTTATTCCTTCCTGGGCCAACTCCTCTGCAGAACAGACACTAATTTACCTCACTGCAGCCAGCTGCTCTGCCCTGCCTGAACTGACACCATCCTGCCTGCAGCTGCGGAGGGGGAAGACCCCAGCCCAAAGCACAGACCAGTGCCAGCCGCAGCCAGTTGGATCCCCCAGCACACCATCAGCACCTCTGGCTCCCGCAGCACAGCCCTGATTCATGCTGGCTGAGCTCAGGGTTTATTTTTAAAATACAGATACTGAGGGTCACTTTCCCCTTGCTTCAATTCACTACAAGTAACTTGACAAGAAAAGTCACACAGAAATGATTATTTGGGGAATTCTGCTTTCATGCTTTTAATTCAGTATCCTCTCTAAAAAAGTTCCTCTGATCTTTTCTTTGAAAACATTAAACACAAATTCTGACAATTCATCTTTCAAACCCTGCAGAAGCATCTTTCACATATGTATGAAGACAGACAGATGAAAAATAGAGCTTTTAGGACAACGGCTTCCCTAGTAGTACCTCAGGGATAAAAATAACACTGCTTATTACAAAGAAAATAATCTGAACACAGCCTGTAGTTTACCTCTTGCACAATTTATTTTTCCTTATCTGTTTTGATTCAAAGCCTAGGCACTTGTTGGGTTGGAAGGCATATGCCATACCTGTGGCTACCAGTGCAGAAACCTCACAAAGAAAAGTATTTGAAGAATTTCTTTATGTTTGGAACTGACTTTTAAAACAAAGACACTAGTTGTTATCAAAACCAGTTTCGGTAAAAGGTGAATCAGTCTTGAAGTTCATGGAATTACCTCAGTCTTCTTTGAACATATTTCCTATTTTTCCAAATAAAACTCCAGAATTAATGAAAACTAAAACTATTGGAAAAGGAGTGGGGAACATGCGCTGGGTTCTTGACGTTGCTATTTAATTCTGACAAACATGCTGAGGTGTACTCATCAGTAAAGATGAAAACACTACAAAAATGACCCCCAGCAGAACAGCTGTAAGTGGACTTTCAAAATTGGGAAAATGATGCCATTTGTTTCCTTTTTACTTAAGAAGAACCTGCCATAGAGTGCCAGTAGAATTAAATATGAAACCTTCAATACAGATATACTAACAGTGAATACATGCATATATCAGAGACCCACAATAAAATGCAAACCTTTATTTGAATGAGGATGATGGCTAAGGCACAGAACATAGACTTGCAGGCACCTAGATAAGGTGGAAAACACCCTACAGCCAGGCCAGCGTGTGAGACCAGGAGCACCGAGTCACACCATGAGCGCACAGCAGGCCCAAGGAAGCTCTGCCTACACCTGTGGTGGCCAGGAGAGAACAATGCTTTGCAGGCTCAGCCCTTCATGGCAGCTTCACAGCAGGCCCCAGTCTGGGCTGGGTAACAGCTCCTGGAACTGATCCATAACCAGAGTCTGTACTGGGCATGCCAAGGCTGTCCCTGCTGCTGGGCAGGGGGCAGTGCCCCAGCCCTGGCAGAGTTTCCTGTACACCTCCTATCAGGTGTACTCCAGGTCTAGGGACTCTGTAAGCTGCAGCTTTTATAAACAGAACCTGCAGTGTGTGGCACTGCAATGAAACAGTGCTGTAAATGTGTAAATTCTATATCTCTAACATATTCCATTGAAGTGTTCAATTACTCAATTAGTATTAACTAGAATGAGGATAATTAATTTTACTAGTAAGAAATAATGACAAGATTTTGGCTTTCTAAAGGGCAATCTATTTTTAAATAAGACTTTTGACTTCTCCTTTTCCATGAAAGCATGGCTCTTCTCTTACAGGGAAGAAACCTGGAACAGACATTAGAAATATGAGCAGGATATAAAATACAGAGCACAATAAACAGTTCGGACTCCAGAAATCTCATTACACCTTTTTTCTTATCAACAGGCTCTAAATTCACAGCTAAAGTGGAGTCAGTTCAAAACTGCATGCCCCTCAGTTCAACTACACCCCCAGATTTTAGTGTGTACTTGTTATGTCATAGTAATAGCTGGATACATCCAATGAGTCTAAATTTATTAAACAAATGTGATTTTTCAGATAATGCTGTGAGATAATGACTCAATTTTCAGCATTTCAGAGAACAAGTACATGTTACTTACACCCTACAGTACAGAAAATCAAGACGGACTATTTGTTCTGACTTGTGCACTTTAGTTCTTTGACATTCTATAATCTCCTTTCTTCTAAGTTTGCTTTCACCTGAACAAAGCCTAAGACTGGAGGACCACAGTGGGAAAAGAAACAGATGTGTTTCCTTTAAGATTATACCAGTGGGTGGAGAGATCCATTACAGTCCTTAAAATGAAACTGCTGCTCTTTCCAGTGTGATGATTCCCCTGCTGAGACAGGTTCCTTACAACTGAGAGCCAGTGTAAACCAACGGAGTCATCAAAGACTGGACCCTGGCCTCCACCCGTTCCTGGCCAGCTCTCCCACTTTAGTGCCACTACCCTGCCATGCTCAGTACAGGAATTTGTGAGGCTTCACAGAGAACCAGCTCGAGAAAAAGATTTGGGTTTAAACCAAGCATTTTTTGTTTCTACTTGGGGGTGATTTTATCCCATGCCAGTTCCTCAGTGCAATTTACTTCCTGGCTTCAAAATTATTTGTGCAGGCTCAGTGCAAGGTGTAAGGGGAAATGACAAGTGGCCTGGAGCTGGCAAAGGTGGCACTTCTCTCTACAGAAACGCAGCTCAAGCTAATGAAACTGTACCTCCACTGAGCTCCAAATGCCCATCTGCTACATCATACCTGGAAATATCTGGATTCATGTCATCAAGTCCTTATCAGCCTCTGCAAAAGGAACCTGGGAAAAAAAACCCAAACCAGAAAATTAAGCCTAAATATATGATACATGCAGCCCCAAGCAATTTCTGGGTGAATGTACACAGCTAACTTGCAGGGACCCTCTGCAAGGGTCATCATATCACACCAAACACCATGCCTGTATTTCTCCCTTATTTCTCTCAGGAGTGAGTAGCAAGCTTATAGAACTATCCCCTACTCATCTTAGACCTGAAAAAGTAGTGTACAATAACATTCTTGCTGCATTTTACCCTCTTGCAGAGAACTTGGCTATGAATTAGGACCTGAAGATTGCCTGAGGGATCCTTCATTTACAACAACTGCTTCCAAAGTCTGGACAAATCATCATGACCTCGGCAGGTGGCAACCCAGCCACTACAGCTCGGCTCTGAGGTCCTTCGATCTGCTGCAAGCACCGGTCACAAACCCAACTCGTGTACTAGTTCTGTGCACAGTGCTCTCCAAAAAGAGAAGTCCCACGGACTTCTACCTTGGAACTGCCTTGGAAGAAAATTAAACAAGCTAAGGCGTGTGCCCAGATGGCTGGAGCCTTGTCACTTGTAGCTGTATTGACTAAACACTCCTTTACCACAATCACTTTTCACAAGCAGAATTAGGAGGTTTGCAGTTTGATTTTTGTGTATTGAACCCACATAAGCTTCTTCCTAGAATAATGCTAAAAGAAGCCATCTACAGAGGCTTTCACTTCCTTCCCCGCCCTGTAAAGTATTGTTCCCTGCCATAAACATGTCAGAAAAGAAAAATTTGGATAAATCTCAGAATTTAAAATCTCTGAAATGAAAGCAATTTTCCCCCAAAAGCTCTGCAGGGAAGAGTCTAGGGTATTATAAAAGCTAGAGTTATAATACAGAATAAAAATTTAGAAAAACAGTATCCATTTTCTTGTTATGTATGACAAAGAAAAGAATGCAATCGGATTTTCCTGACACCTTTTTGCTTCTTGAGCCTTCCTGGGCTCATGAATATCATCAAAGATTCTCATTAGCTGCCTTTCAGAAAAAATCTGAATTGCAGGAATGCCTGATTTAGTTATTTTTGTGTTTACTGGACACTGCCAGGTAAAAGATTGGCTGTTGTCAAGATATTGATTTTCCAGAGCTCATGCTCTCCTTCAGATCAGACATCATTTAAGTTCTACACTCAAAAGGATATCAGAAACTGTAAGTGGTGTTCAAAAACCAAATAAAAATGCACTCCATCAATCTGGACCTCATGAAGTGAAGAAAAGGACCCCATCATGAGAAGAAGTTTTAAAAAGAAACCTTTAGCTCTATTTCACCAAAAAAGCATACACCAGGAAGCGGAACTTTCAAGCCTGTGATGATGCACAAGTACACAACCTCGGGGCTTCAGCGTTCAGACAGGTCGGTGCCCCCAAACAGACTTGAAAGAGCAGATAGTTTAGACATCCTCAAGCACCACCGGTCTCTCTTTTTGCAATGCGGGGTCTCCCCAGACACTGTCCAACAACATGGGAAAAAGACACCAACTCAGAAGAGTTTTTATTTTGATTGGAGCTGAAATAATTAGTTCCTTAAGCACATGTAGGGTTGGCAGCAGGAATCCAATCTTTGCCACATGTGAACAGAGAAGGCAAGTCTCTCGTAGTTACTGGTGTGACAGACAGCAAAAATAAACCCATTTCTGTGGATTTTGATATACTATAACAAAAGGACAGGGCAATAGTAATTTTTCATTTCAGGTATTTCCTCCCCTTCCTGCCTGGAAGCAGTTGTCAAGCTGCAAAGTCCTACTCTGCTTTATCTCCTTAACATAACTCTGACATGAGATGGAAATTAGATTAAGAAAATTAATACTATACATGAATTTCAACAGATTTTAACAGCTAATAACCCTCAGCAGCTTTGATTGTCAGTAAAAAAGCTCTTTTGGCTTAACATAAGATGCACTTTTCAATTTTGGCAGCTTCTTTGCTGCTCTGAACACAAGCATCTCACAAAGTCTGTTACCTTCCAGTGTACAATCCCCAGTTTAAAAAAGGCTTTGTCCTTTTTTTAAAAACAGAAGTACAGAAAGAAATTCCCTGCATTTTCAAGCCTCATGGCTATCTTGATAAACCTGAGCTTGTAGATTCATCAGTCACCGGCTGAGTCTCACGCTTCACCCCAGTTCCCATTGCTGGCTGAAGGAGAGGTTGGTTCCTTCTGAGGACAAAATTCACCACGTGTGTCCTCTCACACACACCTTCCATCTGACAAAACTTATCTCACAAAACTCCGTATTACACTTTCAAAAGAAGGAATTACCTTTAGATGATGATAAACTGATGTAGATAAAGATGCACTTTCCAATCTGGTGAGCTAAAATTCGGCTGTCGGACTGCAAATTAACACCAGTCTGTTCCAGAAACACTCACCTCATGCCCTGACACCTGACTTAACTCTTATCCCACTGCCATTACCTCCTAAAACCTACCATCTGGTCTGGCTTTAAACGATTTCAGAAGTGGAATTTGCTGTCAAGTATCTGATTTGAGGTTTTTGGCAACTCCAGTCTAAAATTAGGGTTGGTTGGTTTGGTTGGTTGGTTTTTGTCGTTATCCTACTTCAATTTTGATCATTACACAAATCTTTCTAAAAACAATTCAAATCACAAACGAAATACCTCAGCCTCCTGCCCAGCTTTGCCATCCTTTTCTCTGGGAACAGTTTTCATTGCCAGAAAGAAAATCTTCCCTCAATTCTATCGTTTTTCATGCCAAGGGGTAAAAGCGACACCTCCGTCCCCCGCCCCGGGCTGAGCGGAGCCCGCNGGCGGCGGCGGGCCCAGGCACTGCCCTGCTCCGCTCCCCGCCGGCCGCGGCCCTGCTCCGCCCTGCCCTGCCCTGCCCGCCCGGGCCCCGGCTCAGGGCGGCCTCGCGGGGAGATCTCGGCGTGGGGGACCCCGGGCTCCTTCAGCAAAACTGCAGCTGCTCTTTACACGGAAAAACAGTGGTTAAAGTACTACATAGTATTTCAGTCAAAACAAGGAGAAAGTGCTCCTTCCGTGGACCACTTTGGAATTAGCACAGTACAGCTGTGTAGATTTGTAGGCCGGAAAAAAACACCCTTAAGATGATCTTTTCTGTCCTGTCTTACGCAGGCCAAAAAAAATTCCACTCCGTCATTCTTGCTCTCAAGCCTTGGGAGCACAGATCCTGTTTGTTGTTCCTGTGCTATAATGCATTATTGGAGCACTTAAGGCTGTTCCCTTGTCTCACTGAAATGCTGTCCATCAGCTCTTTCTTGCCAGGCTTTTCTAAAGCTGTAGTCAGCACACTTATGATGAGCATGGTTATAAATACCTTTGCAGACAGAAATGTGAACAATTTTAAAACAAACACAGTGATTTGTTAATAGTTTTCTCGCTTAGTCCACCTGCTCCATTCCCACCAGGCAGTGCACAATCCAGCTCCTGCAAAGGGATGGCTGGTAAACAGTCTGTTACAGTAGCCAGGTTGCCGCAGGGTATCAGAGAATATAGCTGCACGAAGTACTGGGGCCCTGGAGTTACAATCCTGTGAGGAAACTCTGGCCATGTCATAGCCTCAGGGGACCCCGGTGCTCCTACAAGGAGGTGGTTGCGCAGGATCTCCTTGTGTGGCATCACTGAAACTGACTTAAGACAGTGCTTGATCTTCAATGCCTATATTTATAAAGCCAGTTTTTCTGGGGCTGATCCAAAGCGCACTGACATGAATGAAAACTCCCACTGACTTCCAAAGGATTGGGATTGGGCTTCCCATGAGCAAAAGTCTGCTTATTTCAGTGTGTGCAATAGGTGAAACAAAACCATCTAAGACCCCTGGAGCAAGGGAAAGTGCTCAGGTGTTTTTTTGCCTTTTATTTCACTTGGGTCCACTGTGACTCTCTCAGTTACAGAGGTGTGACCCAAGTCCTTCCACTCAGGAGGGCACATCTCTGTGTCCTCACCAGAGGACACAGCGCACAGACCCCCAGCAGCACCACAACCCAGCACAAACCTGCCAGGCTCTGCACAGTAAAGCAACTCAGAGCACAGCCTTGGGGAGAAGTCCTAACCCTGCGTGCCTCAGGAGTCCATAATCATAAATCATGGTGAGTTTAGAATTACGAGTGCTGAATACTGCTACTCAATCCCTCTGCAGAGTGCTGCCTTCAAGCCATAAAAGATACAAGTCTTTTTGGGATCTGTACCTTGAGACATCCAAAGGGGTCTGAAGGACAAAGATGGGCACACAGTCTCTTAATTATCAGGTTTCTTCAATAGCTTCAAGAAACAATTAGGATATGAGGTACTTAAAAATCACTTATCATTTTAGAATGTGGACTGCTGAACCCCTGCTGGGTTAGTATTTATATGACAACATATTTATGAGTATACAGAGGTTTATAAAAATGCCCACAGTGGGCAGATGCCCACTGTGAACAGGATGATATTGTGTTCAGAGGTCAAACAAGTCCTCTAGTTATAGTCCATGAGAGCATTACCCTCTGAAATCCTGTTCAGTGAGTCCAAATGAAGCTCTGAGCAAGCCTGATGGCCATTTTGTCTGTGAGCTCTGGGATGTGATACTGGGCGCTGGAAAAGCTGAAGGGTGGCCTTTGCCAATGGGAACAGCACCCTCGAGTGGGAAAATGAAGTCCCTCCCAACCAGCAGGACCTGATATAAGCAAAATTAGTTCAGCCTGGAGAAGAGCAGGCTCTAGGGAGACCTCAGAGCCCCTTGTAGTCCCTTAAGGAGCTCCAAGGAAGCTTGGGAGGGACTTTAAACAAGGGCCTGGAGGGACCAGGGGGAATGGCTTCCTACTGCCAGAGGGCAGGCTTAGATGGGATATGGGGAAGGAATTGTTCCCTGTGAGGGTGGTGAGGCCCTGGCACACTTTGCCCAGGAAAGCTATGGCTGCCCCATCCCTGGAAGTGTCCAAGGCCAGGTTGGACAGGGCTTGGAGCAACCTGGGATAGTGGAAGGTGTCCCTGCCCATGGCAGGGGGTGGAATTAGATGGACTTGAAGGTCCTTTCCAACCCAGACCATTCTGTGATTCTATGAAATGCCAAATGCAATTGAGCACTGGTACCCCCAGAGCTGGATGTGCCCACATCTGGCAGTGGTGAGTGAATGCTCGTGCCTGCTGTGGAACACGGTCTGGGCAGGACTGCTGGGCATTGCAGCCATACTGGTCCATCTGCCCATCAACAAATCTCACCTTGTGTGGATTCTTGCATTTAAGTCACTCTTGAGTTGTGACTCTCGTGACACTTCATCCTACTGTGTTATTCATGCACCTCTCAATCCTAATGAGGATCCGAAAGCCATTTTAAATGAAGACCAGGACACAGCATTTTCATGGGATTAGTTAATCTACTCTTGAAATAGATCCTGTTTATGAAGAAAGGGGGAGGCTTGTCTTCAGGAGATATTGCAGTTCCTCAGGTGTTGAGAGAGGATGCTGTGAGAGTGTCTAACTGGAACTGCACAGGTAATTCATGGAAGAACTTGCAATTATTTACACCTGAAATTTGGCAAGATGCTGTTGCTAACAGGACTATCCTTTTGAACATGCCTTTCTGATTATCACTTTGTGGCTTTTTGTCAGAGCACGGTAAGCTGGAAGTTTGGAAGGAGTCGTCAGTAGCAGACAAACTCAGAAACTGACTTTCCTGTAGATCATGGTGAGGCATATGTTTATACTCAGGCAATGAGGGTGTCAGGGGGTAGATACTGTGGCTGACACATCACTGATGCTTCTCAAGAGGAGCCCAACCATGATTAACTGCACCAAACCTCCTTTCTAGAAATGCTCATATCCTGAATCAGTGACATTACTCATGCCAACACTCCTAACACTAACAGTCTGAGGAGTCTTAAAGCCTTTGTGTCATCAGCTAAGCTAGGTCATTAGAATAAATCCTCACTGTCTTCACAGAAAGCAGGTATCTCTGTTCCAAGTCTGCTGTCAATTCCTTCTGTAGAGGCTATGAATTCCAGCTCCAGCTGGGGGCCTCCACATCTGCTTATTCACGGCACTAGACATGGCAGCGTTTTGGCACTGGCTGTGGCCAGTGGGGTATTGGGCATTACATGACTAAGGCAGAAGGAGTCCAGCAGTTAAAAAAACTGTACTGCAGTAATGCAATGGACTGTATGTGCCAGTGGTGCAGAGCCTGGGTCTGTGAATGCCATCAAAGCCTGAACATTATAGCAGCAAGAGCTTAGTTTTACTTACAGGGCCTTTATAAATGGACATGCTCTCCTAGAGAGTGTGCTCAGAGTGCTTTGAACAGGTCTCTGCCGTCTTAGTTACCCTGAAATGCAGAGTAGCTGGTGGGATTTAAAGAATGACTTGATTAGGAAAATTTGAAAATCTTCTAGGTCTCTTTCCATCCACCAATGGCTATTCCTGTAAAAGTGGTATCTTCTATGAATTTTCTGGAATAACAGCTCCTCTTTGAGGGTCAACACTGTCTCAAGACATTCCTTCCCTGCTGATCACACTATTCCCTATGAAGATAATGTGCAGCTTCCTGTTAATACCATTGTATGGATATTTTGGTTTATATACTTTCCTTTTTCCCACTTAGATCCTCCTCAACTCTGTGCCATTCAGTTTCTTCATTTATTTCAAACCTGATGCAGAATTTTTTTGTTTGGAGACATTGAGTCCCCCTTATCTGTCTCTCAGCAGCTGTTTGCTACCTGGACTCTGCCCTAAATCCTGCAGTGACAGGTGCATTCTTTCCCACTGACACCCCCACCCCAATATTCTGACACTGGTGTCTGCCCTTACTGTGCCATTTGGTTTCTGAACCCTAATGTCTAGGATCACAGAGAGACCTCAGATGCTCTGTGCCGAGACAGCCCATCCCACATCCCATACCCATCGCTGCTTATTGCAGTTCACTTACCCACTCCTGCTGCTGGCATCTGCTGCTGCCTTACTCACACATTTTTTCTGCCGTGTATCAGCCTGAATTGGTTGTCCTTGGGTATCCTTACAGCCTTGGGAGAAGGTGGCGAAGGTGGCTTATTGCCTGGTGCCAAAGTTCAGTATCTTGAGCGAAAGGTACAACTTTGTGAGTGTAGTAGAAAGAAGAGGGATGCAGACACCATGGACACTCTCAGATGCCATGTAAGTCCCTCCCCCTGGCCCTGTGGGGAGGCACATGGGAGCAGCTTTGTTCCTATTTTAAGTACAGACCGAAGTATCCAAGAGCCATTTGTCCTCTCTGTGCAGCCTGGCGGGATTTGGGTTACAAGCCTCAAAGACCTGCTATTGAGTGTGCTGCTCCAGGGGATTACAGGCAGGAAAGCTGTCCCAGGATCTCTGTCCTTCTTGAAAGGGCTTCTAAAGTATATGACCTGTGGCTAATATTAGACACTGCAACTTCAGCAAGCAATCCAGTGCCCTTTCTGTACTGCTTGGCTCTGCCCATTCCTGCTATGATTTCATCCCACAGCACCATTTTCAGGGTGAATGTCAGGACCTCAGGACTCATGTCACTGGACACTTAAGGGTCCCTTGCTGATATTCATGTTGAAGAGAGTGAAGTGTCCCAAGCAAGCCTGTTGGTGTGTCAGAACATCCTCCTGTTCCCTTGCACAGCCAGTGCAGCAAACCTCAGGATGGTATACTGAATAGCTGATTTTATTAGAAACAAAACTGACTTCATTCCCATTCATTTGCTTTTGAATTTCATTCACAGGTTCTCTAACACTTATACAGAAGTACTGAGATGGATGTGTGCAAGTGGTTCAGTCAGGGTCACTTGAGGTAACGCCAAGAACAGGCAACACTGGCTGCTGAGTCCTCATCACGTCTCTCAGCTCTTCATGAGTTGGTGGCCATGTGCTGTATTTTGTATACACCTTTCATATCCGTCCCGAGGCTCTTGCTCCAGAGAGTGCCAGGGCTTCACCAAGCCTTGCCATGGCACGAGTGGGACCCTGCAGTCCTGCAGCCAGCTCTAGGAACTGAACAGACTAGAATATTTCAGTTGGAGGGGACCTACAACAACCATCTCATCCAACTGCCTGAGCCCTTCAGGGCTGTCCAAAAGTTAAAGCTTGTTCTTAAGGCCATTGTCCAAATGCCTCTTTAACACTGACAGGCCTGGGGCATTGACTGCTTCTCAAGGAAGCCCATTCCCGGGTTTGACCACCCTCTTCATAAGGAAATGCTCCCTCATGTCCAGTCTGAACCTTCCCTGGAACAGCTTTGAACCATTTCCAGGAGTGCTGTCCCTGGATCCCAGGGAGAAGAGCTCAGCACCTCCCTCTCCACATCCCCTCCTCAGGAAGCTGCAGAGAACAACAGTGTCATCCCTCAGCCTCCAAAGGAGACAAGACCAGAGCACTCAATTGCTGCTCAAGGGTGTGCCATCCAGCCCTTCACCAGCTTAGGTCCCCTCCTCTGGACGCATTCGAGGACCTTCGCATCCTTTTTAAATTGTGGGGCCCAATTTATGGGATTGCATTCACATTCTGTGGGGGGACACAGAACAGGAATGCAGTTATTACAGCTATAGTCAATTGTTTCAGGATGTGCTATGCCAACATTCATTTGCAGTGCATGGACCTTTGCAGAGAGGAAGGGATGGTCTCAAAATGCACTGGTTACCAACTTGTTTTCAAATGTAATTCAAAGCATAGGTTTTAGCTCATAAATCTCATGTCATTTGCAATCCTTGCTATTAAAGACTGGGGGCACTAAAGGAAAGGAAATCTGTCTCTAGCCTCACTCTGCCTGCTGATGCCTGCTGATATATCAGACCCACGTTTGGACATATGGAACGGTCTGTGTTGTGACACTGAGCCTGTGTCATGGCTAAATCCCGGCTGGCAACCAAGTACCACGCAGCTGCTCCTCACTCACCTCCATCCTGCCCCTGGTGGAAAGAATCAGAAAGAAAAGATAAAGCTCATGGGCCGAGAGAAGAGCAGTTTAACAATCAAAAAACCCCACAAAAGAACTCCACCAATAATAATAAACCCAATACTAATAATTGTGAAAAGAAGACAGAGGGATAAAACACAAGAGGAACAAGTGATGCCCAATACGGTTGCTCACCACCCACTGACCAATGCCCAGCCCATTCCTGAGCAGCAATCAGCCCCTCCCGGACAGCTCCCCCAGTTTACACACTGGGCAGGATGTTCTGTGGCATGGAATATCCCCTCTGGCCACTTTGGGTCAGCTGTCCCCCCCAACTTCTTTCTCTTATGGGTAAAATGGAGGAAAAGATTACTCGGGCACCAATATTTTTCACTTTGTAATCTTTATTGATTCCGCCTGGGTTCTGGCTTGTGTGTCATTTGTGTCACATGGAGGAGCAGCAGTGGAAAGCAGTCTGTGCTCTTGAGAGGTTGTGGCACCCTCTCAAAAATATCTCAGACTCAGCTGCCAGAAGGTAGGCTACCTCACATGGCTCCCTGCTGAAGGCCTCATGGTCCCTTAACAGAGTCGCCCACTGTGAGCACTCATCATTTCTTTTACAGTGTCCCCTGTGTGCTGCTGGTACAGTTTCTCCTTGCAGACCTTGCTCATGGGTGTCTAGAGCTGTTAAAGTGCCGATTCTGGGTCTGATGTGATGCTGGAGGGTGGAGACTGAAGCAGAGCCCTGCTTTTGTGGGTCACCAGCTCTGAGGTGCCTCATTCTTGGTGGTGCCTGCCACTGGAACATGGTTCTGAAACCACCTGCCCGCACCCATCTCAGCTCCTCTAATACTGCACAGCCTTTTCACTGTTTCCTGTTCCTGACATAATAGATCATCAACCTGTGCACACCTTATGAAGGTATTTACGTTTTCTCCAGGACAAAGGTCTGGGCACTTGTTGCAACCCACCACCTGTACTGAAGTCTCCTTCCTTGCCAGTTCTGTCTGGGTGAAGCCTTCCCTTGGCAAGGTCCGTGCCTGCTGGACACCAGTTGACTGGAGGATCTGGTGTGAAAGCGTATCTGAGAAAGAACACACCGCTCTCCTCCCCTTGCAGGGGGCAGCTGCCCCTACAGCAAAATAATCTGGAGTTGCCCATCTCACAGTGCTAGATATCACCACGTCACAGGTGAGCTTGTCCCCAGGGTTTGTGCTGCTGGCAGCTGTGGGGACCAGCACAGCCATGGACCTGTGTGATGTATGAAGGCGAGAGACACAAGCTAGGTGCAAGTGAATTTACTTTATTTGCAAAGCTCACCAAATTTATATCCTTAGCCCACAAGCTATTTTTAACTGCAAGCTTAAAACTAATCACAGTTCTACAATAAATCAATCTTCTTGACATCTTCTATTATTCTTTCCAGAGTCACGAGTCAACAGAGCAGAAAAACCGTTCTGTTTCAGATTTCTTCATGTTCTGGTTGAAGCAGTTTCTTGTTCAGCTGGTGCAGTTTGTTCAAACACATGATATTGCTGCTGCTGTATTACTGTAACCCTCTCCTTACCCCAACAGACCTGCCCTGCTGACGTGACCTCATTGGCTCCAGCAGGATGCAGTGAGCCATTTTCTCCTAAGTGCCTGCAAATCCCACAGGGTGAAAGGAGCAGGAGACATTGCTCAGAGACAGCCTTGATGCTGACACACATACAGACAAATCACACCAAAGTAACTTTATTGTGTACGTTTCAAAAATCCCTGTTCCTGGAACATCTTTTTGGTAGAAGTTGTGTTCTACAGAACAAGGAGGAGAGGTGACAACATGAGTTGCAACTGGAGAAATTCTGACCAAAGAAAAAGAGTTGGTTCTGACCCTTGAGAGAGATGCAGCATTGGACAGAGGTCCAGAGATGTAACGAGATTTCTGCCCTGGGAGACCCTACACAACTCAGCTGAAAAAGGTCCAAAGACACCAAAGGCAGCCCTCAGGTTAGCCCAGCTCTGAGCAGCTGATTGCCACAGAAACCTCCACGGGTTCCTTCTAACCTCAATTCTTCCGTGAGTATGAACTACCAAGTTCTCCTAGAAAAGCCTTATCTTACTCCCTCCCCTTCATCATGGTCATATTTTGAGACATGTCCCAGGACCCAGATAGAACCAGAGATGGATTTTTTGCCTCTCAGATAATACCAATGGAAATGTGAAGATGGAAATACCTTCATCAACACTGAAAAATGCTCCTGTCCCTCTTCATAATCCAGACAGATCCAGATCTGCTTGGGGGTACTGATTTCAGGAAGGAGAGTGCGATCAGGAGAGGTGAGAGCCTGGAAGTACCCTGCCAACACCCCCACTGTCCAGATGCCTTCCTCTGGCTTAAATTCAATATCATCCTTCCTTTTCACATCTTCTGTAGAGACCCCCCACAACCCATCCTCCTGCATCCATCACCTTCACCTCCCAGTAATGTCTCCCTGAGGTGAAGCCATCACAGCCCAGCACGCAGCAGCATGGGTTAAACCTCTCAGGGGCATTGGGGATGCCCTGTCGCGTGTCACCTCGTTTCACACTTTTGCCATCATCAGACAGGACAAGGTCCCAGTGGGCTGTGTCTGGATCCAGAACCATGTTCACTGCAGGAGAAATGGGACGAACACATCAGGGCAGAGCTCGCCCAGGGGAGCTCTTGGCTAGGGCTGCCTGACAAAGAAGCAGGGTGGGAGCAAGCACTGGCAGACTGTGGCATGGGAAGGTGCACAAGGTCACAATGTTGGTGCAAGGAACAGAAAAAGAAGCAGAGAGAGAAGAGGATTGTCAGCAGACCTTAAGGCTGAAGACCCCAGATGTCTGAAATGTGGGGACACAGTTCACTGAAGATCAGGACCCTCCAGATTTGCCTGAAACTGGAGCATGCACCAAATGAATGAAGAATTGGGGTGTTACACTTCCTCTGCTAAAGGGAGGGTCGGCAGAACCACCCCTGGTCCCACCAGCAGCACTGTGGGAGGGGAACTGCCAGGAAGGGAGAATAAAGCAGGGAAAATGATTCAGCACCCGGAAAGACTGAACTGTAACTACCTTCTTCTGTAGGCACTGCATATCTCCTCCATGCTTTAAAAAAACCAAAAAAAAAACACCCCAAAAATACAGGTGAGAGGTAATCAAACACACTTGTACTGGATTAGCTCAGGGTAATGATATGCCAGTGTAGCTGCTCATTTTCTGAGCTGTTGTTATCTTTGTGAAAGTCATCTCAACATGAAAGGGCTCCATCCATTTTCTACAAATACAACCACACCGCCCATCCTGATTGGGACATACATTTATGGTCAGTCTGTACTTTGAAAAAGGGAGGAATTTTCTTCTCAGTATAGAATAATTACAGGGAATAGCCTAAACCCACGCAGAGACCAATGGAAAATAACGTTTCTGAAACAAGTTCTGTATTTGCTACCTCTTCCTTTCCCAAAAGGAAAACCAAAACCAGGGCACCCATGCAAAACACAGATTAGAGAAAGGTCCAACTGAGAAGTCTCCCATGTAGGAGAGAATGATACTCCCCAAGTTCTTTGACTTGCTTCTCTGCAAAAGAAGATAAACCAGCACAGGTGGGCTGTGGCATATTAATTTGGATATACCCTCTGTCCTCTCTCCTGTAACCACCTGCATGTGCCCCAGGGTGGGTTTCTGCCACAACTCGGCCGTCCAAAGCCCCGTCCCACCCCCAGCTGGAGCTCTGCTCTGCTGGGGATAGTGCAGTTTGTCCTGCTCAAATCTGCGGCAGGAAATGTTCTCTCAGAGGTCCCTTGCTTCCAAGGGGACCAGGGCACTCCCAACCTGCTGGCACCACCACTGCCACCACCCGTTCCCAGACCCAGACATCATCTCCAGCCATTCTAATTCTCTAATTCTTGATTCTCAAATTCATTTTCCTTCCCCCCAACCCCAACCACTTTTCTGGTTACTTTACACTTTAAAAGTGAAAAAACTCAACCAAACCCACCACCCTACAGAGACTCTGTAAATAATTCTTTGTAAGGAAGAGGAGAAGACTCACCGATTTCTGCACTGCCGTCCCCTGAACAAGGAACACAAACACACATGAATTACTGTGTGGCACAGTCCCTTCCCTGGGACCCCCACCCGCTAAAGGACTGCACAGGTCAGGGCAGGCTGCGATGGAGGGGGCAGATGCACTAGCCTGAGCTCAGACTGCAAGGACGGATGACCTGTATTTTGTTTCCCCCCTTCACTGGCACCAATTTGCCAGGAGTTAATTTTTAATAGCCAAAGCACTATTCCTTGGGAATTCTGCAAGCAAGTAAACAAACAAGCAAACTTGCTTGCTCTTCAAGCAAGTTTGTTTTTTTTTAAATTTCTTAGTGATGGAACAATCTCTATTTGTATAGGAAATTTCTTAAAAGTTCAGGTTTCTGTAATCTTCCCTTAAAGAAAAATAACTGTTCAGAACTATTTCAATACTTAAAGGAGTGTCAGAAAGCACTGACAACCACCCAGGGGAAAAATTCTAATGACTGTTTGGGGTGAATTTTCACATGATTACAAGGCCAGAGGATGGTGAAGGAAAATATCTGCCTAAAAGGAACATTTGGACAGAATGGGAGTATGAATGAAAAAGCCTGGAATTTTCACAGAGGATTTCGCCAAGGAGACAGGGAGCGAGACTTACACAGTGCTGCTGCTTGCGTTGCTGGAAAACAAAACCAGATCAGAGCATCACCACCAAACCGGTGCCTTTTTCCCGTGATAGGCTTGTCCGGGTAGGGAGGAGGCTGAAATTGCTCATGAGAGAAAAGCTTCAGCCCAGGAGCTCCTCAGGACCTTTCTTCTCAAGACTTTGGGGATCTCGCCCACCCTCCCTAACCCCACTGTGAGCAGAGATCAGCACCACCCTGCTGGAGACCTGAGCTTGGGCTTCAGTTCCAGGGCAGCTGTGAAGGGGCAGGTTTGCCTCAAACAAAGGGTTAAATGTCACCTGCAGAGGTACATAACTGCCCTGTGCCTGAGCTCTGCAGTGCTGAGAAATCAGAGGCCCCTGCAAAACTTTGCTTTGCTACCCCAAAGCTTCCTCTGGCCTTGGGAAGGAAGAACCTTAAGAGCACTTTGAAAAGCAAAGCTCACTGCTGGTACATCTGTTCACACTTTCTGTGGTTCTGCAATGATTCTCCTTAAAATTACAAAATCAATTCATGCAAATTAATTGCATAATTGTATGTATCCAAACCATTTCCATCCCAAATGTCCCCCAGAAATGCAACCCATGAATTCTTCCTTTGGAAAAATTCTCCAGTTTCTGGAAAATGGAAAGTAAAACTTACCTACTTTTCTATGATGCTTTCCCATGAAGAAAATACAGAAATGCAAATAATTTTAAAAATAATCTCTTCCAACAAGCACTGATTAACCCCCAGCAGGTTACAATCACCCACATGGCAGAAGGGCCGCAGGGTCTGAATGTGCCTTGGTGCCCACATGACCCACCAGCCCCATCTCCCCTGAGTAAGAAAGAGAGGATTTCATTTTCCTTCATTCCTCTGTATCACCTCCCATCAGAGTTAGAAGGAAAGGGGGCCCTGCCAGGCCGCCCAAGAGTTTCTTTACAGGTCAAGGTGCATTATTGCTGCATTTCCGTGCTGGGGCAGAGGAGTGAATGATGTGGCTTTAATGCCAACTTCCTTCCTTGGCCTTCTCGCTGGAGAAGAAACCTTTCTTTTCCTGACAGAAGTTAAAGTGCCTGGGTCTTTAAGTTCCCTGGCACCGAATGTGTGCCCCAGACACCGGGACAAGACCCTGGTTCCATTTGGGTGTTTCTCAACCCCTCCCATCCCCATCAGGACCAGAGGTGGCTCATTAGGACAGCCCAGCCCCTTTCCCCAGCCCCCGCCCCAGGATGGTACCTTTCATTTTAAACAGATGAACAGTGATATAAAGGAGAGCAGCCACAGCAACCAGGACCAGGCCCATGGCAATGATCCAAGGATGGGCGTCATGGAAAAAAGGATCTGAAAAATGAAATCCCCAAAGGGGAGGTTACTCTGAGACTAGCAATGGAAGGAAATTATTTCTATTTCATACATGGTCATTCCATCTGAATCCCATTGAGGATGAAAATCAGCTCCTCACTACACTCCAAAAACTGGCAAAAAAAAGACAAAAAGTACCCCCACATTTTGGCAATTAAGCACTTGTCTGAGGCTGATGACATTTTGTCTGCATTTTTGTGGATTTTCAAAGGGAAGATGGATTTCTAACCACATTATTTCTAGTTACATCATGGTTTCTCCTCCTTTGGAAAAAACCAAATATTATATTTCATTAGTCAACAGGAGATCAGAAATAGGGTAACATGTACATCCACAGCAACACTCCAGTGCAGAGCAGTATCACCAGGAGAAAGGTAATGACTCCCCAAGCAAATAAAGTCTCCAAGACTTGTTCATTCCCAAAGTACAAAAGGAACAAAATAGAATGGGAAAGCATGTGCTGCCACTGTGCATTTTGGTGTATGCTTAGTCCAGTTCACCATTGCATCTCTGCTGATATAGTTTCAGCCCCAAATCAGTCATCCAGCAAAAAAGGACCTTTCCTGTGAAACAAGGGAAAATTAAAAATACATTCAATATCTGCAGGTGCTAAAATACACGAGGATTTATTTCTCATACTAAACCTGTACAACAGGATTTCGCAACAGGAGAGACTAAGGGCATGGGTTGGTTTTTCCTTTTTCGTCTAGTTCCAGTGTTAATTTCAGCCAGGTGTCTGTAGAAACTCTGCCACACTGAGGGCTGTTCCTTTCCCCCCCCGACCCACACTTCCGGATGGAAGTGGTGGATTTAGGAATACACCTGCACAAACCCTGTCAAAAGCCGCAGCTGTTTGCACACGGAAATGGAAATGGCATGGAAATGTCCGTGTGCTGAGCATGCCAGGGGTGCTCTGCTGAGTACAGCTCCCCGGGCACGTCGGCGGGGCGATGCCCTGTCCTCGGCTCACCTGATACATGAAGGGCTGATCCCTGCTCCGGTCTGTGCGGACATGCTGCAGCGAGCAGGAGTCCCTGGGTCACACCTCTGGTGAGGATGATGCTGCTCTCCACTGCAAAGAGCCCATTCTCATCCAGGGTAGTTTCTTCCCAGTGGGACGGGAGCTGCCACCCATGGGAATCTTGCCACAGCACTTGGGGCCGTGGGTCCCAGCTGGCTGAGTGACAGGACACCCAGATCCTGCCAGCCTCGTAGTGCTCCAGCGCGATGAGCGGGGCAGAGCCGCTGGCTGTGGGAACAGAGGTTACAGTCAGGTGAGCCTGCACAGTGCTAGATATGGTGGTTTGGCTGTTTCTCTCCCTGACAAGGACCAACTTTGACAAAGACAAATTAAAGAGTTTTTTCAGACAAGTGTCACCTGGAGTCAGGACATTTCTTGCAATCTCATTCGCATAACTTAGAGATCTGCTCCGGAGGCCACTTCTGCAGCAAAATAATCCACAGGCCTGGATATTAAAACATAAATGCACGAACCACAACATTCTTCTTTTATTACCCAATGCCTAATTTTTTTCTCACATTTTCTTATATGAAGAAAACAAGAGCAAGAACATTTCTGAAGGAGGAAGCATATCTCACAAGCTCCTTATGGCTGCTCGGTGGGTAATTTCACCTCTCTGAGACATTCCTGGTATTTTCAAACACAGGACTTAAGAAAACCCTATTTCCAAAGCAGCCACCTCAAACTGCTTCTGGGCAGGAGGACAGGGAAAAAGAGCACTGTCTGTGAGCAAGTAAATTATAGTTACCAAGGACACGAACTACAGACCTGTCACCTTGAGCTCCACCACAGCTCAGTTGTAATCTGAGCCACGTTGAACAAAGCAGGTGTAATTCCCTCTGTCAGAGAGTTGGACATGGAAAATTTTCAAGTGTGTGCTGCCCCAGACAAGGCCATCCTTCAGCAGCTCAGTGTGCCCTCGGTATTGAAGCATCTGCTCTCCGTACTGGTCCTGGCCCCCCTTGTAGCAGTGTACAAAGGGCGAGAACTGCTCCCGAAACCAGGTCACCTGGAGGAAGAAGGGAGAGCCATGAGTTTGCCGTGGCGCCTGAGCTCGGGCACAGCAGATGCTGCTCAGCGCTGTTCGTGTGCTGCCAGGCCGGGCCATTGCGCCGGCAGCGTCCCCACGCCAGGGCAGACGAGGTGCTGAGGGGAGCTGGGAGAGGGACCCTGCCCTGCAGCATGGGCAGTGGGCTGGGGCCAGGCCACCACCCCTCCCTCTGCTTCCCTGTCCTGGGCTGCCAGGAGAGTTCTTCAAACCCCTGGTTCTCGAGGGCACAAGTGGTGCCCATGCAGCTCAGGGTGGGCAGAAAGCAGGACAAGGAATGATGGAAGTGGCTGGAAGGTTTCTGAGAGGTCGGCTGGAGCAAGTGACAACTTGGCTACAAATAAAATTCAAATATCCTTATCTCTTCTCATCCTTTACAAAGATCTATTAAAAAAGTAGGAACATCTCAGGTGTTCTTGGCATCTTTGAAAATTAAAAAGAAAAAAGCTTATAATAAACTGTTCGCTCAGCTCACTGAGAAAGTGGTTCTGATTGAAGGGAAACAAAAGCAAATTAACTTTTTTGACAAGATCACTTTTAAGTTAAGTGCTCTGCTGCATCCTTTGCCTTGAAGAAGCTGCTTCAGGTCAGCAACATAAAAGAGCCCAGACTAAGTTTGTTGTTGCTGGTTTTCCAAAGGGTCCAACACACCCTGGACACAATGCAATAAATGGGAATATGCAGGAAACAGGAAAAGCAGGGAGGGAAATGGCAGCAAATTATAATGAATTCTTCAGTATCATCTAATCCTCACTCAAGTTCAGTGAGGTTGTGCCAACACCTGTGCTACCATGGCCGGAGGGATGCACCAGGATCCAGAGGGATGCTGGTGCTCCCAGAAGTGGAGAGGGTGTATGGAAAGGGCCTGACCCTGCTCTGGGCTCTGCTGTTCACAGGGAGCTGCTGCACTGGCAGCTGGGAAGATATTCAGGCTGGAAGTTGTGCCACAGGGATCAGCAGGGTCCAGGGGATTCTTACCTAGTGCTGCTCACAAACTTGGAAAACTAAACTGTAAATGACAAAAGCCAGCAGAGAGTAGTGGAGCTGGGAACTGGAGAGCATCCTCTTCACTGAAGCACCATCTGGAAGGAGAGGGAAAGGGCAAAACGGAGTAAAGCCAAGGGAAGATAAAAAAAAAAGAAAGGCAGAAGTCACTTTTAAAGGGATTCATTGCTGAATCCAGCCCCTTTTTGTAAAGCCTAGTGAAGAACCTCAGATGCCAAAGGTTGAAGTTGATTTTCCATCTTCAGCCTGACGTTGGTTAGTGTTTTATACACAAAGTACCAGACTGGTATAAAAGGTTGTGGGGATTTCCCAGGGGAAAGCAAAGGACAGCCTGCTCCGGCTTTTTTGATTCAGCACTAAGAAAGAGACAAACAGGTGCAGAATGAGGAGAAGCCCTGACCAAACCAGGACTCATTCCATGCGCCTCAAAGAGAGTGGGAAGTGGCCTTGGACCAGGGGAAGCAAAATACCCAAAACACTAATCCAAGGCCCAGCCAGGACAGGACCTGATCCTGCTCTGCTCTCCCACCCCCCTTTTTGCTCACTGACTTGGTTCCACTTTGCTAACAAGAGGTGGAAACACAGGTAGTTCTGGCAGATGCCAGAGGCTGATTTCCATCTGCAGATTCCCAAAAGATGCCACATACCTGGAGACCCTGAGCTGTTTCCTGGGCTCTGAGTTGGAGGAGGAGCTGCTTGGGCCGTCACCCAGCACCTCATAGAGGTCCTCTGGTCCCAGCTAAGTCTTTCCCTGTCTGAAAACGAAACAAAAATGTTGCCCTGTCCCAGCCTGCCACCCATTTCCTCCTGCACTGCTTCCGCTCAAAAGTGAAAGTTGCTGAGCAATTTGGGGGATTTTGGCAATGCTTTTGCTCCGGACATGCCCTTCTGGTAGTGGGCACAGACACACCCCTGCTGCAGAGACCCTCCAGGGCTGTGTGTGACAGCCTCCTCCCGCAGCGCTGCCTGGACTGGCAGCAGTTTGCACATCCCTGGCATGAGCCCGGAGGCAGTGGGAAGGAGGGAGGTGATGGAGCCAGGATTCATACCCAGAGGCAATGCCAGGGTGGGAGCAAAGCCCAGCAGTAGCTTAAAAATTGCTTAAAAGTAATTCCCACCTGAGAGGCAAGGCCATTGAGGATGGTTCCTTTGGGGAAATCTGCTGCCTTGAGAGAAACGAAGGGAGTGCCCGCAGAGCTCAGCCTAGCCAGGTGCAGCACCCTCCCAGTCCAGCCAGGCATGGGGCACCTCCTGGGGCAAAGGGACTTGATCAGGGACCTGGCCAAAAGGGGTGACAAAGAAAAGAGGGAAGCAAAAAATGAAGGGTACAGAGAGGTACAGAGACACAGACCTGGACAACGGTCTCGGTTTGAAAGACAGGTGCCTGCCAAGGAAGGCAGGGACCTCCCTTGGAACAGAAAATGTGACCCCCTTCCCTCCAAGTTACTGTAACTTTGAAATTAAGGAGCTTTCAGGCAAAGATATGGGAAAAGGAATAACAGTTCTTTACTAGTATATATATGTACAACAAGGCAAACCAACCCCGGCAGCAACAAGGAACAGAACCAGAGCCCAGCGCCAGCCGCTCTCGGCTGCCGGCACCTTCCCCTCGGGGCAGTTCCGGGCACGGCCGGCAGGGGCGCTGGTGGCTCCCGGCCGGGCAGGGCGGGGGCGGGGATTCCCCCGCGCCTGCAGGGGGCGCTGTGGCGCGAGCTCGGTCACATCTCCCTCACCGGTAATGGTGGGCGGGCTGGGTGGAGAAAATGGCCTGGAGCAGACCCTGGAGTGGGAAACAAAATGTATCAGAAACTCCGCAGCTGTAGCAGGAGCCGCGGGATGTCCTGGCAGGCAGGCGGTGCGGGGTTACAGCATAGTGAAAAACCCAGAGCAGTGGGAGGGAAACGGCGGGACTGGGCAGCGGCAGCCGGGCTCCCAAACACGGCAGGGAGAGGTTCCCTCGGAGGGGGCTGGGGCTCGGAGTCCTGGGTTTTCCCCTGAGGCACCCCAGTAGATGGTGAGTGTGAAAAACGAGGTTCACTCTCCTGTTAAAATTTTAAAAGTTTAATAAAGGACAATAGGAGACAAAGATAAAGCAGAAGATTACAGCACTGGGTACCCTTGGCTCGTAGCCAAGAGCACACCTGCTATTACAGAGACACCCTTTACATACCTGTATAAATGCATATTCATAAACAATTATACATATTCAAACTTTTCCTCTAACTAGTTTACATGTTCCAGGAACTGTTTAGCGTGGCTCCTTGGTCCTGCCTTTTCAGGGCATGCTCAGTTTTGGCTGTGGTTTTTGTCCGTTTCTCATAATCACCTCCAGCTTGAGCTTGGGCCCATGTTTCCTGCAGACAGTGGTTGGTGATAGCCGGCATGTCCGTTCGTTAGATGTTATCCAACCCAGCAGACTGTTCCCTTACCACAAGCATAACTATATCAGTTATTTTTACTACTATGTCTAAGTTTAGTTAGTAACAGAAATAAGGGCATTAGTTATTATTACAGAGAAAGCTTATATCTTATGCTAATTTAACATTATTCATATAACATCCATTTTAATATTTGTGGAAAGCCAACATTATAATATGTATTTTTCACAGTGAGGGTCCTTTACAGTGAGGTAGGGTGTTGATAAGGTCCCAGTGCAATGGCTGCTCGTACGAGCAGAGTTTCACTCACAGTAGATAGCAGGAGACAGAATCCCGCAGTGGTGATGAATTCTCTCCACAGTGACGGCAGCCTGTCTCCCCTCTGATGCCGAGAGCGAGAGAGAGCTAGAAGCTGCGCCCCTCCCTTCCCCCAGCCCAAATCTCATGGTATCTCCGCCCTTCCCAGGACAATGCCCCAGCCACCTGCACTCCTCCCCCTTCTCCTTGGGTATATCTTTTGTCTCTCTTAAGTACCGGTCGTTATTGTCTCTTAGCAACAAATGGGAGAAAATTCCCTGAGAGAAAGAAACAAAAGGAAAAATCCTAACCCCCAACAACAACAAATGACAGCAGAAAGAAGTGTAATAATGGAACCTCATAACTTACCGATGGGATCACAATTCCATGGGCATCGCGCCAGGGGAATCCAGCCTGCATACCTGTGCAAAGCAGGGGATCAAAGCTGGGTGTCCCAGACAACTGGGTGTGCCAAGGGAAGAATGTGAGCACTAAAGCCATGTGGAGTGGAAGGAGTTGGGGAGGACAAGGTGTCAGACACTCCAAAAGGGTGCAAAAGGGACGGCTAATGGGTAAAGTGGAACCGGTCAGTGAGCTTGTTCAAGCCAGCCAAACTCCAGGCAGGAGTATCAGGCAGGCAGAGGGTCCACACTGGTGTCTGCAAAGCCATCTGGCAGCAGCTGCCCTTGCATCCTGCTTTATTTGTGCTCAAGTGGTGCTTTCCAGGGTGATGTGACAAAGCAGAGCGGAACCCCCGTGTTCCCTGTGAGTGGGGATAAGGCCACTGTCCCTGGATATATGAACAGCCTGGAGAACAGAGAGGTGGGATGCAAAGCCCAGCACGTGCTGTCCCCCATTTACCAGTTGAGCAATAGAGGTGGCACATGCCCTCCAAACATCTCCATCATGAACCCATGACAAAACTGGGCAAACAGCCAGGGCAGGAGCCAGACCTCCCCTTTTCACAGGAGGCAGCCTGGACACCCAGAGCATGGCCACTGCTCTGTGGCTGGTGTCCCCAGGTGCCCTCCCATGGGGCTGGAGGTGGCTGTGATGCCGTGGCCCAGGAGGGCTCTGAGCATCCGCACAGGGAGATACAGCTCCTCCAGCACGCAGGGGCTCTTATCACCCACCTGCAGCTGGGCCGAGAGCAGACCCTGTGATGTAAACAGGACCGGGCACTGCAGAAACAGGAGGAACTGCCAAATTCAAGTGTTGGATGAGGTCCCACACGATCTGGCAACTTCAGGGCATGGGAGGTTATTGCTCAGAGGAGGGGAGGGGGAAGCTCTGCAGGGTGGTCCCCAGAGAGACTCCCAGCTCTGCTCTCCAGGCCATCCAGCCCCTCTGGACTGTGCCCTGCTTGCTCAAACAAGCTGGAAGTGCTGGGCAAGCCAAGTCCAGCCATGAGCTGATGAGGAGATCAGAGGAGTGGGGAGCAGACTGAAGACCTTCCAAACCATCCCAAACCCGCTTTTCTGAAGCCAGCCTGCAGGCTGAGCAGGTGAGCACTGGCTGTCTAAAAAGTGCCTGAATGCTGTGACCTTTCCATCATTCTTTCTCTGCTTTACCATCTTCAGGCAGTCTTTGAGTCTTGCAATTCCCACTTTCAGCAGTGAATCCTGTCTCCCCTCTTGTTGATTGACTGTGGATATGCTGGCATCCAGGATGGAGAGAGTAGAGAGTGAGACCCTGGATGAGGTGGAGGAGACGAGTGGAAGAGGTGAGTTTTCAGAAGGGAAGAGGAGGGGGAACTGTCCTCTGTTGAGGAGAAAATACATCCTGCCTCTGCTGTGGGAGAACTATTGGAGGTCAAAGCACTGGGGCTTGTCCCAGCCTGGGCTTTTCACGGGTTGGGACTTGGTGGCTTCAACACTCCCAGCTGAACTCTTGGTGCTTATCTGTAGGCCCAGCTCCAGCACCAAAGGGTCCTGAGCTGACATTTTTGGCCCCCCACATTGCTCACAGAAAGAGATGTGAATCTGGGGCTGTGGGTTATGGAGTAACGTCTCCTGTGGTCAGCACTGGTTTGTGCCCTGACCTGCCTGTTCCGCTCTCGCAGCACCAGAGACACCCAAGCTCAGGTCCAGGTGTCTGCACTGCAGATGTGCATCCACCCACTCAGGGGCCTCCTCCTCCAGGAAACTGAGGTCCCCTTGGCCAGGATGTGTGCAAGCCCCTGGGGCAGGGACAGGATTGGGGCGGCATTGAGCCAAGGACAGTCCAGCTAGGGGGGTTTCCCCACTGCAGAGAAAAGGAACTCACCCTGTCCCTTCTTTTGCTGGGGTGGATGGTGCCCTGGGGCTGCCTGTTCTGAGCAGCTTCTCCTCCTCTGTCCCCAGCCGACGAGACCCTGGATCCAGACACCGCCAACCCCTTCCTCATCCTGGCCAATGACCAGCGAGGGGTGGGACGGGGGGACAAGTGGACCTTGCTGCCCAACAACCCCGAGCGGTTCGACACGGAGCCATGTGTGCTGGGCAGCCAGGGCTTTGCTGCGGGGAGACACTGCTGGGAGGTGGAGGTGGCCGAGGCAGGGGAGTGGTGGGCTGTGGGAGTGGCCCAGGAGTCTGTCAGGAGGAAGGGGGTCCTCAGCTTCACGCCCCAGGAGGGGATCTGGGCTGTGGGGCAGTGGTTTGGACAGTACCATGCTTTCACTGATCCTGACTGGACCCCCCTGGACCTCACCTGCCTTCCCAGGGCCATCCATGTCTGCCTAGACTTCACAGACAAGCAGGTGACTTTTGCTGATGCTGAGAACAAAGCCCCGATCTTTGCTTTCTGCCTGGCCTCGTGTCCTGGGGAGAGGCTGTGCCTGTGGCTCTGGGTGGGGATGGGCTCGTGGCTCAAGCTGTGCCCCTGACAGGGAGGGAAATGGGGGGGCAGGGGAGAGGAAAGGCAAACATCATGGGTCTTGGTGCGGGAGCTGGGAGGGTCCTGCGTCCTGCCAGCTTCTCCTCATGTGGGTCCTCTGGCCACCAAGAGGGGGCCTGGCAGGTCATGGAGGTGGATGCCACCACAGAGCCTCCTTCATCCCCCCACCCCTCGGCTGGGACTGCAAGGGACAATGGGGAGCACAGAGACTCAGTGCAGGGAGGAGCTTGGTGCCTGGTGGTCCCATGGCAGAGACCACTGAGTGCCAGGGCACTGCAGAGCTGCTCTGTACGAGGCCATGGAAAATATAGCAGGGCCCAGCTCCTCCAAGGGTGCTGGAGTAGTGCTTCTGGCTTTTTTCAATTAAGTGAAAAAAATCCAAACAGAGCTGGATACTCATGATAACACTTATCTTCCCCATGCATCCAGGGCCTCTCCTTGCCTGACACGTGCACCAAGCACATTTCTTGCAGCAGAGCACTGGTAGCAGCTCTAGGGGCAGCCCAGGAAGGAAAGCATTAAGCTGAGCTGTGTCTGAAATCCACAGGAGAGGCAATTGCCACAGATCTGCCATTCTCTGATCTCGCCCCATCAAAGTCCCACCTCACAGGATCCTGCTAAATCCTGTCCTTAGGAGAGGAGAAGGTGGATGTACGTTAGGGGGAACACTGCTGGGTCCACCCTAGATTTCTTCTCTGAACACTTTTCTGGTTGGACCCTCTTTAGTGCCACCTCAGTTGTCATCGTTGTGGTGGCATCTGGGCCCATGCAACAGTATTGGTCTCCCTGCTCTACTCCAGGAGCTGCTGAGTTGCAGTTGGTATCTGCCCCCAGAGCCCTGCCCTAAGCCTCTTCCACTGTGGCAGCACCAAGACTGGGGAAACCCAGGCATCTCTGCTCCCAGTGAGGCACTTCCTACTCTCCATGGGCAGAAGCCTCTGATACTGTCCAGGTTTTGGTTGGGGTAGAGTTAACTTTACTCTCAGTAGCCAGCACAGTGCTGGGTTTGGGATTTAGGGTGAGAACAACCAAACCATCAGTCACGTCGTGTTTACCCAAGTCAAGGACTTTTCAGTGACTCATGCTCTGCCAGCGAGGAGCTGCACAGGACGCTGGGGGGGGAGCACAGCCAGGACAGCTGACCCAAACTGGCCAGAGGGATATTCCATGCGACAGAACATCCTGCCCAGTGTGTAAGCTGGGGGAGCTGCTGGTGAGGAGCCGACTGCTGCTGGGAAACAGGCTGGGCACAGATCAGTGGGTGCTGAGCAACTGGGTATTGGGCATCACTTGTTCCACTTGGGGTTTGTATTTTTTTCATTACAATTATTATTATCATTGGTATTATTACATATTACTTTGTTTCAATTATTAAACTGTTTTTATCTCAAATCAAAAGGCTTTTTTCCTTTTTTCTTCCATGCCCCTTGGAGGGGGCTGTGGGACTGAGTGGCTGTGCAGTGTTAATTTGTCAGCTGGAGCTACACCATGACACAGGTTCACAGCAGAATGTTGGTGGATGAAGATGGCAGATTTGTTAGTTCTGCACTTTTATCCTTTGTCATGCAAAACACCCAAAAAGAGTTGTGCTGTGCATTTAGAGACACCTACCTCAATCAAGAAGAAGAAATTCCCTTCTGAAAGCCAGCTCAGTTCCTCAGACTGGAGGAAAGTTGGGTTTTTCAACAGACTGGTGTCCAGGAACCTCTTCACTGGAATTCTGTGGTTTGGAGGGGGTAAATTTTGTGCTTTGGTTTCCTTTTTGATGTGCCCCCCAAAAATTAAATTAAAAAAAATCAGCTCTTTGGGAGCAGACTTACATAATTGCAGCATTTGTGTGAAAAATACACAATTTCATGTAGAATTGCACTACAAAGACTCGGGGGAGTTTAAATTCAGCTATCATGTGCTAGAGGTCTCTGCATTCCGGTGCCACAATGGGTAGGAAGGCTTAAGGAACGCAGTGGTCCTTGAGCAAGGCTGGACCCACATGGGCTCTGAGTGGTTTTGGGGAGACAGCCGGGGCCAGGAGGTTCATCCCATACCCAGTGTGGCCACAGAGAGCACATCACAGCAGTGACCTGCTGCCTCCTCAGCCAGTGCCTGGACACAGAGGCCACGGGGCAACTCCCAAGCTCCTGAAGCCCTCAGTCCGGAGCAGGGTGTGGTCAGGCCCCTGGGACCCTCCTGTTCCCAGGGAAAAAGGCTGCAGCAATGGCCAGTGGAGGCACCTCAACGAACATGCTCTTCTCAGCATTGGTCTGTCAGACATGCTCCAAACAAAGCCTGCCTGGATTTGGCACGTCAGCCAAGCAGCTGTGACTGAATGCCCTTCCCATTAAAATGTTTCTTTTTCCCTCGGTGAGCCCTTTCTCTGGGACTTCTGTTCCTTTTACGCTGTTCTCGCTGTTGCTGATGTCGCTTTTTCTCCCCCCCACCTTCAGACTGCTGTGTGGCATCACAGTTTTATTTTAAAGGACTGGCTGAGCCAACCACGTCACTCTCTTTTTCTAAACATTTTTTTTCTTTTAATATGAACAAGCCCAGAAAACCCTTGATTTGACAGCTTGGCCAGGAAACTCATCCAAGGTCATGCCCAAGGCTAAAGCCTTGTCCAGGACCTCAGAAATGCATCCATCCCTGGTGTTGCAGTGCTTTGAGTGGTACTTTAAATGGGCAGCTTCACAATTTCCAACCCTCCGCTGCAAGAGTGGCATGACCAGATTTGCAACACAGGTCCAGGGCCAGGAGCCAAGGCTGCAGGGGATGTTGGGGCTCCTCACTGCCCCACAGAACAGGGACCGATGGCTGCCCAAGTCTGCCCTGAGGTTCCAGGCCCAGCTCTGGGCAGGCATCCTGCCCACACTGCCCTGCAGCCCCTGCCATGGTGCTGGCCCTGGATGGCTCTTGGAGCCAGCTGGTAGCAAGCACTCGGAGCAAGGCTCCTGCCCTGCAGCTGCCAGCAGCTCTTGCACACTTGGGCACAGCTCAGACACAGCCTGGACACAGCTCTGACACAGCTTAGACACAGTCGGACACACCTTGAACACTGTTGGACACGTGGGACACAGTCGGACACAGCTGGAACACAGTTGGGCACACCTCAGACACAGCTGGACACAGCCCACCACGACCCCATCAGGGTCGCCAGGTCACCAGGCGAGAGCATGGGCTCACAGATGTGTCTGGTGTCTCCCACGGCCCCAGAGCAAGGGGCTGGGCTGGAGAGCTGTGGGCAGGCCTGGGTCAGGCAACTCACAGGGCCAGCACCAGGAGCCTCTGCAAGGCAGCATCATGGGCAGCACCAGGGTCGCTCCGTGCAGCCCCATACACACCCCTGGCCCAACCAGGGGCCAAAGGACTCTTGACTTGGCCCAAACATCATTGCCTTGCTTGGCCCACACCAGGCAGGCTTCTGTGCACTGACAAACTGCCCAGAAATGACAAACGCCCTGGGTTTTGTCCAACTTTGAAACCTTCTGCTGGGGCTCTTGGGGCTGGTCAGGGCAGCTGCCCTGGGCAGGCAGTACCGGGATGCTCTCAGGGAGGCAGCCTGGGCTCTGCAGCCCTGGCTCCCTCCAGTAACAACACAACAGCCCAAAGTTTGTCTCACTTTTATTTACATCATTGCACAGCCCATTTCCCCAGAACACACTGGAACGTGGTGGGTCAGACACTGACTGCCCACATCCACGAGTTGAACATCTCCTCTGGGAAGGAGGACAAGACTCAAAGAGTCACTATTGGGTCTTGCAGGGGCACATGCAACAACTCCAATTATTGGCAATGACAATAAAGCCAAGGATGCCGAGTGCAGCCGCGGCCACACAGCAGCACGGGGTCGGGCCCCCACTGCCCCAGCCAGGGGCTTCTGGCTTTCACAGTTGCATATTTGGATTGACAGTGGGTTTCCTAACTGGCTCCATTAAGTCCTTACCCTGGGGACGTGCTGTGGGAGAGAGCATCCCTCATCACCTGCCAGAACTTGGTGCATTGCAGGGCCAAGCTCCTGGGAGGCAGCCAAGGCTGGGAAGGTTAAACCACCCCCCCCATTTTTCTTCATTGGTGATGTCCTGGTGACAAGGGGGTTGTTGGGAAGGGGCTGAAGGAAGGGGCACCCAGGACAAGGCACAGAGCAGTGGTGCGGAGCCTGCTGCCATGGAAGGGGTGTGCAGAGTGGGGAGCGCCTGCATGGGACTGGAGCAGGGACTGTGACTGGAGCTGGGCTGTAGCAGCCTCTCCACCAAGAGTACCAAGGGCAGAGTAATCCCTGCATGACTGGGAAAAGGGCAGACACCCATGGGTATGTGGCAGAAGGGAAGAGACAGTCGGGGGGCTGGCCGAGAGAGGGGAGCAGAGATGTGCAGCCTGGCTGTAGCAGAGGACATTCACCCCATGGTCACACCAGCCCCCCACGCGTGGAAGAGAGACCAGTTCAGAGCAGCCCTCAGGGCACAGAGAGGCTGCTACAAGATGTGCCGGGGTATCCCCAAGTTGCACCAGAACCCTGGGAGAGGAGATGGAGGAGAGCAGACAGAGACCAGGGCCCAGGGCTGGAGCAACCCTGTTGGGTGAGATGGCACACTGGTCCCTGCTGCTCACGCCACCAGCAACTTCCAGCTCAGGGTGAGGGAACACATAAGGAAACACATCCTGCTTTGCAACCAGAGACAAGGAGGAGGTGCACATGGTGCTTTGAATTCAGGAACTTACAGATCTGCAGCTCGCAGGGCATTGCACTGATCCACTTGCTTTCAGCAAAGGGGCAGAGGGACATAGCGTATGACCACCACCACCCACGGCAAGAACACAGGCCTCTCGGAGCCTGCCTCCTGCCTGCTCTCTACCCCCACCACCACGGAGCCAGAGCCCAGGCTCCAGCCGAGCAGCTGCACACACCTCTGGAGCACCCGGCAGGGCACAGCCCACGCCACTCGGGAGGCTCAGGAAAGCTCAGCACCAGGCACGAGCGCTGTCTGGCAGGGGGAGGAGGTGGCAGAGGCAAGGATCAAAGCCGAACCAGAGAGACTCTTGGCAGAGGGGGCACTCCGAGACAGAGGGCTTCGAGAGCTGCACATGCTGGAAACGCAGGTGAGAGGAGGAGGAGGAGGAAGAGGAGGAGGAGGAGGAAGAACACCAGCCCCACAGGACAAGGGACTTAGACAGAGCCTGTTCTCTGGGAACCAGCAAACTGGGAGAGTTTCGCTAGAGGACACAACAGGCAGGCAGCACTGCCAGGGATGAACCCAATCCCAGCAGCTCCTCTGGAATGTGCAAATAAAGCGCAGAGACAGCCAAGAGCACCCATGTCCTGCCAGCGCCGCAGGGCATGGCCTGTCCCCTAAGGTACGTGTGGAACTGATGCTACAGGAGGTCCAGCCTCAAGGTGGTGAAAGGACATCAGCAAACAGACTTCAACTCCCACCTTCTGGGGTCAGGAAAGCTCCTTTCTCAATCTTTTCAAAGCAAAAGGCAATGGTGGGTTTAGCTAGTATGGAGCCATCACTCTCCACCCTCGGATCCTCCATCTACCTTTGCCAGACAGACCAAGGGCTGAGTGCACCCAAGTCCTGGAGATGAGCCAGGATCTCAAGGAAAGCATTTTGTGAGATCATGTCTGCACCGGAAAAGATTCTCTCATTCTGAAACTGATTTTGAAATTCTCAAAATTACAGTACTTTACAATACAAAATGTCTCCATTCGGTATTACGCCATTTTAGTCCTTCTGGGATTATAATTATTAAAAACACTCAACTTTCTAAAAAGGACAGAACACCACAAAAGAGACCAAAGAGTAACGGGAAGGCTGCTGCAGTATATCAAAACCAATTTAGTGCAAAGGAGAAGGGGACTTTCAAGAATGGTTGATGAAAAGTGTTCTTCATATGTTCATTTGGACAAAAGGCATTGATTTAACCTCTGAATGAGATCAGGCTGCCAGCTTCTATCCTGAAGCTTAGAACATCAACACAAAAGGACTGAAACACAATATGCATGGCCATTAAAAAATAATATTATATATAGATATATATATATATAGAGAGAGAGAGGGAGATGTTTTCCATGTATGGCATTTAGTTATAGGAAAGTGTCCCTGCAGACAGGCATTTTTTGCCATCAGGCTCTTTTGGGCCATTTCACACAACAGATGTTGATTATATGTCTCTTTGCCAAGGTCTAAAGCACGTGCTGAGCGCAGAGTCCCTTTGGGTGGGATGATTGTTTTCCAGTGCCCCCACAGCTGCCGTGTTCCCTGGGCCTGTGGGGCACTCGACCCTCCACCTCGGCCGGCCACGGGACGGCTCAGACGGTGGTCTCATCCGCGGTCTTCTTCATGAGCTTGGCAGAGAGGAGGGAGTGGGGCACGGGGTGAGGGCTCCGCGAGGCTGGGATCATCAAGCGGACTTTCTGGTTGGTCCTTCGCCACTCCGAGTACAGCTGGCAGTGGTAGCGGAACGAGACCTGGCGGGCGAGAACGCAGCGCTCTGTCACCAACCCCCGCCACTTGTGCCGGAGGGACAGCCAGATGCCAGCACCTCTCCGCCTCTGGGGATCCCTTATTCTGAGGCAAGGGAGACAGCACTGACTGCAGCATGGTTTGGGGCACTCCACGTCCCCAGCCTCTGACAAGCAATCAATCCCTTCCTGGAGACACCAGGCTGAGCAGGGCACAGCCAAAGGGGCCTTCTGGGCAGCACCAGCAGAGTGGGATGAGGTTTGCTCAGCTGGGTTTAGGTCTGGGCTGGTGAAATGTGGTGGGGATGAGCTACAACTCGCCCCTTCATCCAGCCCCAGGCTGCAGCCAGCAGGGCAAACCAAAGGTCTGAATCCAGCCAGCCTCCTCCCATCTCACAGAGCCATGGGGACCTTCTTTGCCCTGCACAAAAACTTCCCCTCCTTGCTCTGCCAACAGGACAGCCGCTGGACTCCTTTTTCTAACAACGTGGCCTGGGAGACTTGTCCACCCGGAAGGAGACGGGAGGATGCAAAGGCTGGAGGGACCCAGAGCAGCTCAGCAGAGGCAGGAGCTAGCCCTGCAGTTTCACAGCAGCCCTGCAAGGGGAGCTTCGAGCTTGGCTTAAATATCAGTCAGCCACTGATCTAAACCAGGCTTTCTCACAGGAAGCATTTAGCTGGCAAGTAGGACGTACCAGGAAGTGCATCTGACATGGAAAACTCAGTAAAACTATTACTTCTGGATGGGTCTAGGACACATCTTATGAGAAATGAAGCTGTGCCACTGTGGCACTGAGGTAACTGAGCTTATTGATCTGTGCACACCCCTCCTTCCTGTTGCAGAGGGACTGTAGCAGTAAGGCTGTTTGCTGACAAATGCATCTCCCAGTCTTCAGAGAATGGGGAGCTAATGGTGGAAACCTCAAGGAAGGCTCCTGCTCCTCACGAAGGAGCTGCAGCCTTGGCTATAGCCTCTCACAACCCTCACGCTTATTACCGCCATGAACCCCCTCCCACATATCAGCCCCTTGTACTGCACAGCCCAGGGTTGAATGAGCTGAGTATGAATAAAGGGGCTTCACCTAATGTCCTCCTCTGCTCAAGGAAAAGTGAAGCACAGCACAATTAGAGCCACTTTAGTCAGGACTCGTTACTGCACATTTTTCCATTTCCTCCAGGTTTCCAGCTCCTCCCCACCAGTCCTGAGATGGAGAAGATGGAAACACTTCCTCTTAAGGTTTCCAATTTTAGCTTGGCTTCCTACAGAAACAAGCTTCATGCAAAAACATGCAGCACAGAGACTTTCCTCCATGGCTCCCGTGCAAGGAATGGCTCCAGCTTTGCCCCCAGGCACTCTTGCCCCCAGAGCAGGGGCTGCTGCAGCACCAGCTCATCCTGCCCTGGCTCCTGAGTCTGTGGGGGAGAGTTGTAAGGAGTGTCCAGCCCCAGGGGAAGGGGTTACTCTGAGAAACTGGAACACGACACGGGCAGGGAAATGGACTGGGGAATTTCTATTGCCCGCAGAACTGCCAGCTTTTTGGGGTCCCACTATTTTTCCTGCATCAACTGCACTTCCTCCCTTCCCAAAATGGTGTTTCCCAGCAAGCAGTTGGCAAAGGGCATTGACAGGGCATGAGCACACACAGGGCTTCAAACATGAGAGCCAAAATCAAGATCCAAACCCAGAAGTCCACCCAGCAACACAAGACAAAAAAAGTGAATGGGAAACAGGGAAGTCCCTGGCCTGGCAGCCCTTGGAGAGAGCAGCCCCGGGGCCCTGGGGAGGGGCCGGGCAGCCCCACTGAGCCTCGTGCCACACCCAAACCCGCATTCGCTGTCCTGCTCTTCTCAGCTCCCTGCAAGCTACAAGTTCCTTGCCCCCTAATTCAGCACATCCAGAAATGCCAAACAAGGCATCTGTGGGAAGCTCTTTCCCAGCATGGATCAGTTCAACACCTAGACTGGCTCAAGTGCAGGCTCCTGGCAATCCCCAGTGCCCCCCATGCAGCAGTGGGCCAGGGCAGGCTGGCTACCAAGCCTTGGCTCGGGGCCGACCACAAAACCCAGCATCAGAGAAGCCACAGGTTTCCCCAGGGCCAGAGAGTTCCTTGCACACACCTTCTGTGTTACCTACACCTTAAAAATACTGCGTAGGAATTTGTTTAGTTGTGGCCAGAGATCCCCAAGGCCAGTCTGCCCCAGCTGGGCACAGCCAGTCTGTGCTGAGCAGCAAAAGCACAGGGGGACACAATGGTAAATTATTTAGGAGTCAAACGTGTTCCAGATTTTACTTTTCCCCTGCACTGCCCAGGTACCAAGTTTGTGTTTCTTCTTGTACCACAGATGGGCCACTGCCTGACCCAGCCCCAAGCCTTTCCCATCCAGCCCCAGCCCCATCCCAGCTCCAGCATGTCTGTGCCAGATACCTGACACTTGGGGAACACTGTGACAGTCTGGAAAGCAGATGAGCAGGAAGTGGTTTTCCATTCTCAGCAACAACTTTAGCAGCTCACACACGAAGGTAACTAAATGGACACTCAAGTGGAAGAGCCCAAGGTGCTCTCACACAGGGAGGCAGAAATAGCAGGTGGCACTGATGACGTGTGAGCCAGTGCTTCCAGCTCCTGTTTGAGCAGGAGCAGGACCCCGGCAGCTGGCACTTACCAGCGTCCAAAGGACGTAGATCGTGAAAAGTGCTATAGTGAGTGCTATGAGTCCGATGGCCTCCAGCCGGCTGTTGAACTGCAAGTGGTCCTGGGCCCCGCGCAGACACAGCCAGCCCGAGATCGCCGCCAGAGGAGTGATGAACAGGAAACACACCATGTCACAGAACAGGGTCCTCTTCTCATTGCGGGGCCCGGGGTCCTTCAGCCACTGCGGGAAGGACGGGAGAAGGGGATCAGTCCGTGATGGGCAGCGCGCACGGCCAGCGGGCAGAGCTGGGGAGCTCTCGCCTGCTCTGTGCAGTCTGGGTGGACCTGCCTGACTCACAAAAACCTTCTCCACAATGGAACCAGACAGTGTCAAGTCTAGGTTTAACAGCTAACAAGGGAGACGGAAGAAACAGCTAAAGAATGTGTATAGGAGAAGGCAGTCATGAATACAGAAGCTCCTGGGCTCTCCTCTGGAGTAGTGAGGAGCAGACACTGGAGGACGTCAGTTCAGTAAAGCCTGGCTTAATGTTCATCTGACAGGTCTTGGACTGAGCTTCAACAGAAACAGACGCAGGACTCTGTAACTGGTGAAGAGTCTGTGGGAAACAGGGGCACTGGGGTCTGCAGCAAGGCCAAGCTTTAAGAGCATCTGTCCCAAATCTAGCCCTCGGGTTCCTTTGGGAGAAATCACAGCATTTTAGAGTTTCACAGGCAATCTCCAAATGTTTCCTTCTTTTGGGAATCCCGACTTGCTTCCAGTGTGGGTTCATTTTAGATACTTAACTTCAGCAACAGCAATTGTTCTATTTTCCTGGGATTATGCTATTTTCAGCCTTTCCCTTCCTTTTTTAGAACAGCAAGAAGCTGTGGTTCCTACAGATACCAAATTGTTACAGCACATCTTTAGTGGGATCCATGTGTGCTGGCCTGCAGATTCTTCCTTCTTCCCTGCACAAAGATGACGGCCTCATTCAGGGTTTTTGAATTTTATTTTTAAATAAAACTTGCAGAGTATTATTGAAAAGGCACAGGCAGAGCAGGGAAGAGACTATCAGGGTCTGGGCTGTCAGGCCAGTCAGGCCAATCCTACTGCCAGACTTGGAGTATGGTACCTGCTTTGGAACAGACAGCTTGGGAAGGGACCCATCTGAGAACTCCGCGCACAAAGCTCCTTTCCTACTGGAAACCACCATTTAAGCAGCAATACAGAAGTGGTGGTGGCAGGTATGAAAGACATTAGTGACACCTCAGGAGAGGTAACCTGAGGACATGGCTGGCCAGAGGCACACAGAGAGAGCAGGCCCAGAGGGAAGCAGGGCAGGGGACACAGAGCTGAGTGCAGATTTAACTGCAGCAGGGATTTTCAGTGAGACAGAGCAGAAGGGTAAGAATGGGACTGGAAGCACAGCCAACTTTTGTGGAAATGGGAAAGCTAAAACCTAAGGCATCATTCAGCGGAGTGGGCAAACCTGGGCATGGAATAGGGGGGTAGCTGGGTTGGTTGGAGCCGCAGGAGCAGCAGGTTCTGCAGCACCTGGGACGGGACACTCAGTTGGCCATGAGTGGAGGAGAGGATGCTGCAGTGACAGGTATGAGCCTGGCCAGGAATTTCAGCTGGGAGGACTCATAACCACACTATTTAAGGATGTGACCTGAATCATCTGAACACTTCTGTGGTAACAGTCAAGGAACTTTCATTGATTCTGAAGCCATTCAGAGCATGACTTGACGGGCAGACAGCCAGAAGAAAACCTCAAAGAATCACAGAATCACTAAGATTGGAAAAGACTTCCAAGATCATCAAGTCCAACCATCAACCCAGCACCACCTCCAAACCATGTCCTCAAGTCGTCCACACATTTTTTGAACACTTCAAAGGATGGTGACTCCACCAGTGTCCTGGCAGCCTGTTCCAATGCCTGACAGCCCTTGCTATGAAGAAATTTTCCCCATATCTAACCTAAACCTCTCCTGGCACACCTTGAGGCCATTTCCTCTCGTCCTGTCCCTTGTTCCCTGAGAGCAGAGCCCGACCCCCACCTGGCTGCACCTTCTGTCAGGGAGTTGTGGAGATCCAGAAGGTTCCCCCTGAACCTCTTTTTCTCCAGGCTGAGCCCCCCCAGCTGCTCCAGACCCTTCCCCAGCTCTCTTGCCCTTCTCTGGACACACTCCAACGCCGCAGTGTCTTTTCTTGGAGTAAGGGGCCACCCCAGGATTTGAAGTGGGGCCTCAGCAGTGCCCAGCACAGGGAGACAGTCACTGCCCTGATCCTGCTGGCCGCACTATGGCTGGCACAGGCCAGGTGCCATTGGCCTTCTGGGCCACCTGGCTCATATTCAGCCACTGCTGACCAGCCACCACCAGGTCCTTCTCCACCAGGCAGCTTTCAGAGCAGGCAGAACTGTCTTTTGGACAGGAGCTGGGAGAAGGGAGGCAGACCTGCAGGTCCCCCCTTGCATGAGGAGATCAGTGTGATGAGCTGCGTGGGGACGATAAAGACCACACATGCAGTCTGAGCAGCCCTGGGAGGAAGTGACAGCAACTCACTGGCACAGGACAGCTGCTCCCACACACAGCACCTCCTGGGCAGCCCCAGTGCTCAAACCCAGCCACGTGCCAGGCTCTCCCCAGTCCAACCAGGACAGGGCTGCCTGGTGACACAGCACTCAGGTGAGTGCCACATCACCCCGTCTGGACCACGTTCCCTCTAGCAGCAAGCCCAGAGCACCCCATTCCCTGCAAAAGGACATCTTGGGACACTTTTGACCCTTGCACAAAAAGAAGCTCAGGCAGATAGGTATTTTACTGCATCTTAATTCTATTTATATTCCTTGTGACTGTTGAAACTCCTTCCTCCTCCCCAAGATGGGAGCCAAACATATAAAGGCAGGAAGCAAATTAATTTCCTTTTGAAGTAGTTGATTTATTTTGCAAATATGCACTGACACAGTAAAAAAATGGAACACAATAAGCCACCCTAAGGGCACAGCATCTCTGGCACAGCAACATAATGGTGCATACAGGACTTTAAATAAACTTTGCAAACAATCCATAAAGAGTTCAGGCAGATTAAACAATTTTTGTAGGGCAAACTATCAAGTAAGCACGGGAAAGCAACAAAAGCACAACTTGGTCTTCTTCCAGCAGCTTCCACACTGCAATCATGTCTGAGACTGAAGGGAAAGAGGCAGAGGTGGCTGCTTGCTGCCCATTTGGGCTATGAGCTGAGTCCTAGATCCTGCTTGAAACAACTTCTCTCTGCTTGTGTGACAGAATTCTGGGTACAACCACATTTCTTTGTCCTCCAGCATGATCCTCAGGCTTTCACAGACACTGGGATCAGCAGGGTTGTGGAAGGGAGCTCATTTCTTAGAGCCACAGCAGGGCTATGGGATGATGAGAAGCTGACCTTTGGGTGCTGCAGTGCCCATGAAGCTTGGGTGAGCCCAGGTGATGGGAGGCAGGAGAGGAGCAGGCTGTAAAAGGCACCAGGATATCATCAGCTCCTCTGGAAGCCAAGAGCAGAGCTCAAAGCGTATCAGAGCAGTCTCCCAGCCTGTCCATCCCAGCACCTGCTGCTCCATGTATCTCAGGGCTGGGCTGCATTCTGCCCCTCAGGACCAAGGGGAGTGGACAGCAGAGGGACTCTCCCAGCAGCACTCAGCACCTTGCAGTCTGTCTGGGGGCTTATAAATGGGTGTTTTAAAAATTAGCTTCCATTGATTTTTACAGCTGACTTACCTTGTGTGGCCAAATGTCCATGGCCGTGAGCTGTCAGCCCGTTCCACAAACGCATCACAAGCAGCACTCAGTGCAGCACAGCACCGGCACTGCAGGGACCAGCCCTCTCCAGCCAGCACATGCTCACATCTGTCCCAGCCTTGCACCTGGACCACTTGCTCTGGTGGGCATGAGTGAGGACCAGTGTGACCTGCCAACCTCACCAGCTGAGCCTGCCAGAGTTCCCCACGTGCTTCACAGCTACAGCACGATGGCAAGCCACAGCACCACACAAGTATTTGGCTGCATTACAAAACATCCCATGTGCTTTCTGCCCACCAAACAGTTACCCTGTGGCTTCTGAGGTGCCTGTTGACTTTCCTTCCACTGCTGACCCAGTGCCTCGCTATAAAAGCCAGAAAAAAATCAGATGACCTTGATCACAGCAGCACTGTTAGCCCTGTCCCTGTCCTGAGCAACATACTGAATCAAAAAATACAGCTTCAGATGAGGGACTGTCACATCCTGCCTTCTGGGCCTGCACCAAAACCTTTTTGCAGGCCATCGGGCTCCGTGGGCAGCCCCAGCAGAATGGTCCTGTTTCCATCACCAAGGTGGGAAGGGATGCTTTCTGATGGAGTACCCAGAGTTCAGGAAGCCAAGACCCAGAAATGCCCCTAGCCCCGCAAGCAAAGCAGTCAAATGCTGCAGCACAAAGCTGCCCCTCTCATCCTCCTTTCCCTAACTACCTGCCACTGACACTCCACGAACCAAATCTCTCCTTGTACGGGCATGAAAGCCTTCCCTATGCCCTCAGCTGCCGGGAAGCACAGGGCTCTGGGTGGACCCAAGAGATTCAAGAGCACTAGAAGTGGTGGACAGGAGAGGAACAGACCCAAGCAGTGCTGCAGGTCACTGGGACACTTTCCTCCAGAGCAGCACGTGCTGCCATGGTTGGTGTCACCAGGGCAAATGTCACACCACGACACGCGTAAATACGGGATCCCAGCGTCGCCAGCAGCTGCACCTCAGAGAAAGCCCACTGGTCTTCTGGATCGTCACAGCACAGACAGGTGTGGACAAAGTGGTGAAGACAGACACCTAAGGAAGACACTAGTGCTGGTGAGCGTCAAGAGTGCAGGGATGAAGTATTTCCCGTTTTGGCCCCAAAGAGGCCACTGCAGTTTGCAGAGCAGTGCCCGGGACTGCACAGAGAAGTGCCAAGAGGATCTCATGTTGGATCTGTGAACAGCACCTCCAGACAGCAAACACAAGTAAAGAGAGAAAGGAAAAGATTAGAGCAGTGGGAACTCAGCTGGAACCAAGAGGGATTTGTTTTTCACTAGATCCAGGAGTCTAAAAGAGGTGTGCATTGAGCAAGGAGAGAGGTGGGCTGGGGAAGGGTAGAGGAACACAGAACAGACAATAGTGCAGTGAGTTCAGCAGAAGAGTTCGAGGAAAGCAAAGGGAAAAGTCTGTCTGCAAGGAAGATAAGGCTGAAGGAAGGGTGGGGGAGAGCTTATATCACAGCTCAGTTCTCTGAACTAGAGGGGGGGCAGTGAGCGCTGCAGCAGGCACTGCGCCCAGAGGCAAAACTTCTTCCCCTAATAACGTAAGCAGAAGTAACATCACAATTCCTGCCTGCAAACCTCCCTTTGCGTGTTCCAGGGACATCTCTGCAGCACCTCCTACAGCTACAGAGGTGCAGGAGACTCAGGAGACAAAGCAGAAGGACTGCACGTTGACAGACCCATGGGAGGTGTCCCCTGCTCCAGCATGACCCACGCAGTCAAGCAACACCTCAGAGAATTTCAAACACATTTCGTTGCATGCAACGTTGTGTTTGAAAGTTGTACTTTCAAGAGACAGAAAAATAATCCACTGACCTACATAAAATATCCAGTTTAAGTGAACCAAAAGTATTAGCAATCATTGAAAAGTAATCATCTTTAATAAAAATTGCACCATAAACTCCAAGAAAAACAGGAGGAGCAAAAAACTGTCAGGCTCTTGTACAGAACAGCACCCTTGGAAGGAGGAGCTGTTTTGAGGATGCAAGAAGCACACAAGAATCACTTAAGCAGCCCTTAAAGCTGTTAATACACACATTGCTGGAAAATACCAGCACTGAAGACATGGAAAGCAGAATTTTCTTGGGACTCCCTCATGAGACTTGCTTGCAAGAACAGAAACAGGGAAACAAAAGGTGTGGCTGGACTGCTCCAATAGTGACTGGTTCAACAGAGAAACCTTTTTTGGAATTAGTGAGATGTCTTAAATGACGTCTTAATGATGTCTTAAATGAGTTTTGCCATAGCAAAGGTATTAAATGCTTGGAGAAGCATTATGAGCAAGTCCTGCATTATACTTGTTAGCTTTCACCATGAGGGTATGTTGACTTTCAACCTCCCAGTAATATTAGCAAAGCCAGAACCTTGGTCTCTGCACCAGCAGTTTGTGTCCACTCGCAGAGCAGAGACCTGAAACCTCCTGGCTCCTCTCCCTGGTATTTGCATGATGTGTGAACAAAAATACACCCTTCCTCTGGAGTACAGAGTGATCTTTGCTGGCACTAAACAGCTGCTGCTCTGACACCTGCCTGACCTGCAGCCCTGGCACATTTCCGCAGAGACCTGGGCTGGGGCACAGACCTGACCCGCCCCGCGCCAGGACTGCGCCCACCGGATGGAGCTGGGAAACCAAGGCTGGCTCATAGCAAGGGCAGATGGCCCCAAACAGGAGTCTTTGGGCTGCAGAGGCGGTGGTTCTCTTCAGCCCATTGAGAAACACTCAGAGGGGACAAAATTAACAATAGCTTGAAGCTAAAACAGTTTACAAGTGGTTAATGAACTGAAGAGAGAAATGAGAGGGTTGGTGCCACAGCAAAACACACAAAACAAGGCAGCCATGGAAAGGAAATACTTTTACTGGTAACCTGGCAAAGTAAAAATGGGCAGGAGTGGGCTCATGTACAGCAACACAGACCAACCCACACATCCACCCCCTCTGTGGGCAGTGGAATGCAGCCAGGGAGAAGGCCAGGAACTGTGCAGAACGGTTTGTGGCTGTAGAAACACAGCCACACTGTCATCCTTGGTAATGCTTTCTGGAAACACACAACGCATCCAATACAGTCCCAAATGCCTCCATCCATGCAGCTTTGCATGTTTTGACTCATACACAAGTTGCCTGTAACATCACTTATCCTGGTTCTCCTACAGCCAGGAAGAGGCAGGTCCCTCCAGACAAGCTGACACATCCTAACTTAGCCTTCTAAGGAGGCAGGAATTAATTGATCACAAGAGGTATTCCCTTCTCTCCATACACTATATAGGACTTTAAAGAACAAGGTCTGGCTGAGGCACATTTAAGGCATGAAACATTAGGACAAATAAACTCAGTCATGCCTAGAGAACTGTATGACCACCTGTGGCCTGGGAGAAAGAGCTGTCCAAGCTGCAGCAATCCTTTGGGTCCAAAGGCCTGTGTTCCTCCTTCTACCAGGCTCTGGACAGCAAAGGTACAGATACTCCCTGAAGAAGAATCCTGAGCAGTAACTGGGCATTTCCTGTGCATGATATTATTAGAACAAAGAGGAAAGTACCTCCTCCAGGAAAGCTGTGTGTGCAGCAACTGACACTTCCAACACTTCAACTAAATATCAAATGCCGAAATCTTCCAGGGAACAGAGAAGGTATTTTGCCTTTTCTGACTACGCCAGCCATGTTGGCTAGAGCGTCATGGAGTCAGATCACTTCCCTGCAAACACATGGAGGCCCACTAAATTAACAATCATATGGGAAAATCAAGTATTGGAAAACCATCCCTCTCCAAGGCTTGGCCATTTTGTTCTCTGCTGGGGACATGCTCCTCACTGAAGAACCCTGGTCCACAACTGTCTTGTGCTGGAGACCACTTCAGAGCTGAGCAGAAGCCATTCTGTCCTCTCACAGCACAGGCAGCAGCATCCTGCACCTCTGGCTACAGAACTCTCCACCCAGGGCTGCAGGTCAATTCTCCATCTCCACCTGCAGGGGTTCAAGACATGCCCCCAAAAAGCACTCAGCCCACTATCTCACAGTCTGACAGTTTACAAAAGCCTTTCATGTTTTTTTTTAGCTTTCAACCAGCTTCCTAGTTAAAAAATAGCTCAACTAGGCTGAACTGCAGGAGATATTTCCCCTACAGCCATGGGCCAGCCTGTGGCTGCCAGAGCTGGCTCTGGGCTCAGACGAGTTCCCCACCCTGGGTTCAGAGATCAGGCACACTGGCAGTCAACACTGTTACTGTTTTTACATTGAACAGACCACAACATAAATCAATGGCTGCTTAAAGAAAACAAAAATACAATTCTATTAACAAATTATCTTTAATCCATACTAGACAAAGTTGACACTTTTCCTCCGTAAAGGAGGCTGCAAAATTCAGTTACTGTTTGTGAAGTGCTCAGATGTCATGGCAACAAGTACCCCAGAGAAGCTCATGAGAAAATGAATAGTTTGGTCTTGGTGAGAAGGGACATGAGCACACAGCAGCATTAACAAAGTTAGCTAGTGAGCATCTTCCATCCATGCACTGCGTCTGGAAGACACAGCCTGCGACCATGAAGATCACACTGTAACACAGATAGATAAGAGGCCTGAAGTAAAAACTAAGGCAGTTTTGGTCATGGCGTTTCCTGACTTCTAAGAAATCAGGAAGTTTACACAGAAGCATTTCAACTTGACCACCTTCCCCCCAGCACTCACCAAAATGCCTCCTGCAGCCCACAATCAGCCTCAGGCCCTCTCCTTCTGAAGGATCTTCAAAACCACATGGACAAAGCCAGCTCTTAATGAAGCTGATGGTCCGTTCCCAGAGATCAGCTGTGCTGACCAGCAACCACCACAGCCACTATGACCACCTCTAAGTTCCCCAGGCTGGAAAGGCAGGATGTGGCAGAGCCAACAGCAAGAGCTGCTTTCTCCTCAGAGGCCCAACAGCAGCAGGTAGCATGTTACTGAATTCCCTTGTGGCCAGGTAACAGCAAAAGAGAGCTAGAATGCTTGGACAGCCTTTCACACATGGAACAGACCCTTTCATCAACATCACTGCCATGCAGCATGCTCCCGCATCATTCCTAGTCCTAGTCTCCACCCATTTATCCTCTGCTCTTAATTTCTATTTTGATTTCCCAGCTTTCCTTGGTGAGCAGTGGATTTTTATCAGGGCTCCACAACAGCACACTCACCACAAACATCATTTCCCCCAAAGTTTGAAAACACTCCCCTGCCCCTCCCCACAACCAAGTGGCACAGAACTTCCCAGATAAGGTGGCTGGGGGAACAGTGACATTTTTAAATGACTAAGCAGCCTCTTTCCCCAGCCCTCTTCTCAGAAACAGATGAACAACTTGGGGATGACACTTCCCAAAAGTATTTGGTGAAGAGCTGCAGCCCAGTCTGGTGTAGGGGTGAGACTGCACCAGACTGCGGGCAGAGCATTAATGGAAAGTGCCAGCCAGCTGGCCAAGGGGTTATCAGCTCCTTCCAAAGGGCTCTGCACTAAGGGCAGAGCCTCTGCTACCAGCGGGAGCTTCCCAAAGCAGTCACACTCAGTCAGCTGACCTCTATGTGACCTCTAAGCCCCAGCAAACCTCATGGGGTGAAACATACTCACTGTCATTGCCTGTGCCCAGCACAGATTGCAGTGGTGCAGGAGCTCAGAGTGGCTGTAATAGCTCCCAAGGAAAAGGAGAAACTGAACTGCAGGACACTTTCTCCAGGCTCCAGGCAAGGATCAGAGGGTTTATAGCACAGTGGAAATAATACAACAAAACCAGGTGGTCTTTCCAGCCAGGTGAGCCATTTTGCTCTAGCAGGAGCCCTCCCGCTGTGGTGTGCCAGGCACAGAGCACACGTGCTGATCAGCTGAATGGTGCTGTGCAGAGCCTGGCACACCTGAGCGCTGCAGCCCAGCACACACTGCTGGCACCGCGCCCACAGCACTCCACGCCTGCTGCCGGCCCTGGAAGAAGGGCAAGAGCAGCCTGCTGCCATGAGATGTGTTAAAACAGGCTATATGCAGCTTTCCAAGCCACAGAAAACCTTACTGCCCCTGAGCTGCTGGCAAGGGAACTGCTCTGGGGCTGTACCATGAAGGCTCTGCTCTGCAGCGGGGATCACTCTCGACAGCCACCTGGAGACTTTTCATCAGGTGCTTACCAGTATCCAGGCTCACAAGGCACTTTAGGCAAGCCGTTCCCTGGCAGACACCACAACAGGGTAGATCATCCCCTTCACTGTGCTCACAGACAGTCCCAAAATACCAGAAGTAACAAATCACTGGAATCCCAAAGCCTTTGCCAGCTGGCAGTGATGGCTCAAGGAGTCTATTTCTCTCCCAAAACACAGTGGCAGTTCTCCTGTGTTTGAGTTCATTAAATGCTGCCCACCCATCACCTCTCAGCAATCACAGTTTCTTTGCTGATCATCATAACCTTACAGGCTCTAGTCCAGAGGGGCTTTTCACAAATTTCAACAGGAATTAAAACTGACTGTCCTGGAACACTTACTCACCCACACTGGAGTACAGACAGGACTTTTCTGTCCCACTCTCCCAGCAAGCTCCTCATGCCAGATGGAGGCACAGAGTTGGTGTCACAGGAGAAACTCCTCCAATACACACTGGCCTTTGAGCTTCTATTTGAGTGTGCAGTTTTCCAAGCCTACACTTGTTACGAGGTCCCACAGCATTGTGAAAGATGGCTAAACGCACTCCCACGTGTTTGTTTCTGGACAGGAATACTCTACCAGCTCTTAAGCTAAAACATCTGCAACTTGCACTTACAACTTGGCCCACATAAGCCCTAGCAAACTCACTGTCCCTGGGCTTGCCTGTGTGTCCTCACAGCCAAGATACAGCCCTTCCTAAGTGTTTTAAAGCAGTGTTTTGCAACCTCTGAAACAACCATTTGAGAGATACTGGCCAAAGTGCCATTTCATATGCTGTAGCAGCTAGAAGAGAAGCAGTAAGACCACAACAGCAGCAACCACTGAGGTAATGCTCATACAAACTACTGTGCTAAGTACATGGTTTGGATTAGCGTTGTAGGCTAAAGCCTCCCTCTGTCTGGGGCTGTCAAGTCCATGACAGTCAGTTGTGAGTTAAACAGTCATTAAAACTTAACATTCATTTTGCAAACTGAAGCTTGAATGCTTCCCCAGTTGGTGGAGTCTTTTCAACTCCAAGGTTCACTGGGAGGAGATGGGAGTGCGAGAAATAGAGCTGGGGACTGTGGAAAGGAGGAGGGGACAAATATTGTTTCCAGAGGGAGGTGGGAAGAAAAAAGAAGCAACCTCTGGAATTTATGAGAATGGAAACAAGATGTGAAAAGCAACTTAGAATTCCAGTTGTGACCCAGTTTTGACCTAACTGATGGGGCAAGGGGAAGGAGAGAGTGGACGAGAGCAGTCACCACTACAAATCCGAAACAACCCTGCCTCCACACACACTCTGCTGGCAGGCAGTGACAAACCTCTGACAGCCGACAGGTAACAGGAGCCTGCTGCTAAGAATCAACTCCCAGACCTCCCAATCCTCCCACTCTTGATGGCTGCAGGAATGTGGGGCTCCCAAATTGTTAAGTGTAAATGCCTAGATGCAGACTGACACTTCTCTGCAGTTGCACAGTGTATTGCAGGAACCCCCTTGTAGAAGCCAAGCCAGCAGCACACTGACATGGGGAGATCTCACACAATTGCAGACATACTAAACCATCTTCTAAAACACATCCTTAAACCTTTTGTGTCATACCTCACTGGTTTACTTATTCCTCTTTTGGGGATGTACACTTGAACTCTGAGGTCAGACAATGGCCTGGCCCATGCTGTCTTTGTTCCCAAAACAAAAAAACCCAACCCACCAGCCAGAGCCTGGGTCCGTATGTTCCAACTCTGGGGGGCTGACAGACTGATCCCCCTATGGTCAATACAGAGAGGAACATAAGGACCAGCTGAGCCCTGTCCTGTTTTCTCCTTCAACTGGGAGCAGCACAGAGCAGCAGGAAGGAGCAAGGCCTAAAGGCTTTGAAGCACACATCAACATTAGTCATGGGAAGACAGGTCTTTTACAAACAGTATCAGCAATCACCACATCTCACTTTTCAGAACAGAGCATGACAAGGAAGGCACATACAAGAGAGCTGCACTAATGCAACACTGTGAGATAAGATTAAAACCAGCAGCAAAAAAAGAATATTTATGAGAACTTCATATTTCAGTCAGTCATGTTGTGACATCTGCATTTTGATGCCCAGGCATTAAAGCACAGCCACAAGCACAGCGCTTGCCGCTGGCAGGTGGCACGTGGGCAGGTCACAGGCAGGATCTGCCCCACAGACTACTACTGTGTGTTTGCAACTACATCACTTGGTCTGATAAGAGACTTGATCTCTCCAAATAGATTCTTCTTCGTGAGTACAAAGGTACTGCTAGGAGGAGAAGACAGCAAGAACTACAAGAACAGTAGGGCAATCAGTCATTTTCTCTCAAATGATATGGAAATAAAAATGAAGCAGGAAGAAAATGGTACCTCTGTCAAGGGTCTTGGTCTTCTCTCTACAACAAATTCTGTGTGGCAGAGCTCACAGTAACTTGTGTTGGAGGAGGATAACCATTTTTCCAGGCAGCTCTTGTGCACGGTGCCCAGTGTTCCTGTGCAGTCACATGGGGAAAGCAGGCCCTCCCCATTTCCACCTTCATGACAGATTCGACAGATGGGACCATCACTAAAGAGGCAGAACAAGAGACAAACAGAATGAAATCACAGTCAGAGCAGGCAGAACAACACAGCCACAGGGTCTGGTCCCACCAAGCCCTAGAAAGGCCCATGAACAGCAGGCAGCTTGTGGCACAGCCTGCCAGGAGCCTGCTGCAGCAAGAAACCAGTCTGAGGGGACCATGGAGGTGTTCAGGACATTTTAGATCATTTAAAATCTGGAAGACCCATAACAAGAGAACATGGCACATCAGCCTGGCCAGCTCAGCTGGCCCCAGAAGTGACTGCAGCGTACGTCCCACAGTCTTCAGCTCTGCTCACAGAGCGCAGGGGCTGATACTGGACCCAACATCAAGCCTGAAGCACTCATGCAAATCCAGAAGCCCAAAGTGAAGCCAAATGACTCACAGTAGTCACACTATGCCCCAGCCACCTGCAGCCACTCAAGAGGTTGGCAATCAGAGTCACACTAACCAGATCACCTGCCCACTCTGGCTCTAAGCGTGGGCTGAGCAGGAACTGCACAAAGAACAGCAATATCTCAAGGTATAACTGCACTGACCCTGGAAGCTCACCTCTCAGAGAACACAACGTATTTCACAGCAAGCAGGCACCCAGACCAAGGTCTCCAGCATACAAACCCTCTGCCCATCACTGCACAGTAACTCTCTGGCATCCCATGGGCACACCCTCCCCAGAGCAGCAACCGCCCTGCAGCGTTCAGCCTCTCGGTGGCTGCAGAAATGCTTTGGTGCTTCAGCAACAACACCTCCTTGGCCATGAGTTTCAACTGCAGAACCACACAGAACCTCACAGAACCAGAGGTAGCCACCAAAGAAAGTAACAAACACTTTCAGAGACACTTGCAACCTTCCCCGCAGGAGGCCTGCACTGCTCATCACACTCAAACCATCCAAGATATTCCCGACACCTTCAGCTGGCACCGCTGACTGTGAACCATTAGTGCTACACCTTTCACTAGACCAGCTTGCTCAAAGCCGCAGACAACCTGGCTTGGAACACTTACAGGGATGGGGCATCCCAGCTGGCATCCCGAGGCACAGGTTTCTGAGCAGCCCTGTGCCACATATGCCAGCCCCATGATGAGGATGTTTCGGGCTCCCTGGGAAGCCCCAAATGGCTCTAGACACCAAGGTTTGCTGTTCTCAGCGGTTCAGTACATCTCTTCAGCATCCACGGATCACTGAGATCATTTAGGAACAAAATGCTAGACAGCAGAGGCCCAGGGCAGGATTGTCTTCCCTGGACCACGGAAACCAGGCCCTCACTAGGATCTCTCTTTCCACCTTCCAACCAGCCGTTTCTTTCACACAATTTTCCTCTTACATCCAAAGCTGCCCAGATTTGGGGGTGCGAGAGAGGGAGAGAAAGGAACATCTTTATTCCAAAGACCCTATTGCATGTCCTCTTGAAATCCAGGTGAGCGATATCAGATACCACTTTTTTCTATATATTGCTGACAGAAGAGAAGCCACACTGAACCCGTATCATAGTTCACACTCCACTGCTATTCTGACTTCAAAAAACCCCACCTGAGTGCAGAAGTTTGTGGGATTGCAACACAACACTCAGAGCAAGCACTCAGTAATCTTCAAAAGCAGCAGCACCACTTCCATTAGTTTGCACAGAAAGCAAGAGTGAGACATGAGAGCACAGTTCAAGGAAAAGGAGCACACTGGGGAAAAAGGTTGGTGGGACATGCAGGAAAGAGAAGAGCCAGCAAGGTAGTGCATGTCAGCTCGCTAAAGGAGAAGCAAGATTCCTCTCTTTGTGAGCCACAGGAGATCTCTACCACTTTCAATTCAATATTTAGCTGGTTTCACCCCAATTGGACTTTTATTCATATTTAAGGCTGTGAAGCAAATTACACCCAATGTACACCATCCCCTTCTCTCTGCCAAACATCACTGGTGAACCACTGACCCGTGTTCTCTCCTCCTGTTTACATCCTTTTTATTTAGGGCACTTCTTCAGCCATGACAATCCCTGCAAAAGGTGCAACAGGAGTCTGGGGAGGTGGTGGAAACTTCATCCTCAGAGATCCTGGAAACTACATCAGACAAGGCTCTGAGCAGGCTTGCCCTAAAAGGAGGCTGGACCAGACATCCTGTGGAATTCCCTTCCAATCTGAACTATTTGATGATTCTGTAACATTTATTGCTATAAAATGCTGTACCAGTACAGCAAAAGTACAGCCCACACAGAGCCCTAGTGACACGGACAGACAATCCCCTAGAGCCTCCAGTGCTCTCATGCATTTGTCATTTCCTAAGAAAAGCATCTGTAAGATATTTCATTCGTTCTCTTCCTGTTTGAGAAGTTTCGTATTTCCAGCACACTACTATAACCTTGGCTACCAACAAACAATCCAAAATGAAAAAAATTGCTGACAGCGTGTGGAAAAAAAATTCTTATCAGACTTCGTTTTCCTTCCTTCCTTCCTTCCCCCCCGGGTGGGGGCCCAGTCACACTCCCACATGATACACACTCAGACACAGTTTTCCAGCAGGCTGTAGACACCATATCAGTAATTCAACATTCCAGTGCAGTCACGCTGCTCCTGGCTTTGCTGTGCTAAGTGCTGGTGGCAAGGAGACACTGAAACCTACCACCAAAAGAAACAAACTGGTGTCCATGTAGAAACATAAAGAATCCTGCTGAGGTTTTTTAACGTGTGTTTTCAGGCAGTTTTCCCACATGATTATTACACCCCCAAAAGTTCTAAAGGGTTAAACAACTTCTCACCCAGCCTATCTACTGCCAGAGAGCAAGCCCAGTTCCTTTCACATTTTTATTGACCTGCTCCAGGTTTGCTGGATGCAGCAATTATGTTTGCCTCTATTACCATCCAGCTTCCCTGCATCCCTCTGCCATGTCTGCAATCACTGCTTTCACATCCCATAAATGTTTGACCAAATTCATTGAAAAAAATAACAGCTGTTCAGACAGGATTTCTGAACACGAAACGTGAAAGCTCTCGATAGCTGGACTGAACAATGCTGCCAAATGTCCTCTACTCTGGAAGCTGCTCAAAATACACAAGAAGTCACATCAGGAGGAGTATGAGCCAGTGAAGCTGCCACACGTCCCCTCTAGCAATAGCTGGATGCTGTAGTTCCTGCAACACAAACACCCTCCCCTCCCTGTGGCCGAAGACCAACACCATGCCTTTACTCCATGGACGTTCCAGAACAGGGGCTGCGCTCCCCATCCAGCCCGTCGAACGCCCCCACGAACAGCACGCTGCCCTGCGAGCGGGGCCGTGGCAGCAGCGCGCAGGGAGGGACGCCCGTGCCGCGGGCCTGCGGCTTCCACGCCAGGTCCAGGCCACCAGCACCCGGCACAGCGGGGGCCCCGCGGAGGGCACGGGCCGGGGAAGCAGGTGGCTCACGAGGATTCACACTCAGTATTAGCACTGGCAAACTCCTCCACACAACAAGACTTTGTTGTCTCCCTGTACCCCCCAGCCACCAAAAAAGGGGAAGAGCCCAGCCGCAGCTCCGAGCCCCGTTCCTGCAGCAGCCTCACCTCTGGGCGCCCAGCGCCTTGATCACCGTGGAGAGGAGCCGCCCGTCCTTGGCGGTGACCTGTGTGATGTACTGCGGGCGGCCGAGCTCCGAGTCCTCCACCGACTTGGAGAGGGCGGCACTTCCCGGACAGTCGCAGAGGGAGCCGGGGAGGTGGCAGCAGTCGCCTGTCGTCATGGCAGCTCTGGGCCCCTCTGCCCCGGGCCTGGCACCCGGGAGACCTGCAGAACAGCACCACAGTCAGAACTCGGAGCCCTGGAGTGTCCAACCCCTCACCCTCCTTCAGCCCTGCTCGCGTTAGCAGCACCCCGGAGCCCCAACAGACACGCATTTTGTGAGTCTTCTGTCCCCTTTAATAGGCTTTGTGAGGCTGCCTTACCATAAAATTAAGGCTCCAAGTGTTCTACTTACATAACTTACCATCAGAATTGCAAATTTGCCTTTCCCAAAGAGAATTCCTGGTAACCACCCTTTAACCTGATGAAGCCTTTCAAACTGAATGTGCCGACACAGAGATGGGGAAGCGAACACGAAGCCCCATGGGCCTGTGCTGTTCTTGCTAGAGCCATCCTGAAAACTTATATTCATACTCTCCATAAACGCAGAAAAGTCTCACCTGAACAGGGCACCTAAACCAGCTTATGTGGCTGGGTTCAGGAGGCCCTTCTCAGCTGCCTTCAGGAGCTTTCTGAGCACTTGAAAGACTGTCCAAGCCCAAAAGGATCCCCCACCCCATCTTTGATTTTCTTTCTCTTTATTTCTTTAAAGAAATGCACATGCTTCCATTTCTATATCCCCTGTGGTACGTCCCAACAGTGAATGTGTGGATATGAACCTCCCAAAAGCACCAAAAATCCTCCCTGGGAAGGGCAGCAGGCCAGCCTGCCTCCTTTCTCTTTCAACTGTTCAGGCCAATCATGACTTTTACAAGAGCCACGTGCAAACAGCAAAGCACAGCAGCACATTTTCAACATTTACCCAGCAAAGAGAACACACGGAACAAACAGCAAATGCAAGAATTGGAGAGAAGATGCAGAGAAAAGCCCAACACGGCAAACCAGGAGCTGGCTCTGATGAGCCACATCAGAGCTCTCTGCCTTTGAGGGAAGGCAGCAGCTTGCCCAAGCTGCCAGAAACAGCCAAGTTCCTCCCTGGCAGGGGGTATCTCATCCCCAAAATCAGGTATGCTGTACAGATTCAGAAAAATCCTGGTTTTGCCAATCGCCTTTAACCTGGTCCCTGAGAGGCAGCTGTGCAGAAATAAAGAGCTGGGGTTGCAGTGAGTCACGCTGAACACAATCCAACAACATCATACTGCTGGTAAAACCAAAATCCCTGTGTCTGTAAACAGGACTGCCTTATGTAAGGCACGCACAGTAATCCCTGTGCGCCAGCACTGCTGGGATCAGAGCTGGAATGCTGCCTCATCCTGGTGGCTGGATTTCAAGATGAAATAAATCTATAAAAGAAGTTCAAATGAAAGCAATGAAAAGGAAAAAAGGGGAGGAATAAAAGGAAATAAAATAACCACAACCCCAAAGAAGATATATGAAAATAATTAGGTTTGTTACATTTCAGGGGAATGGGGTGAATATGCAATCTTTGCTTCCTGGAGGTAGGAGCAGGCAAACAAATCTTCACCATCCCATCCAAGGAAAGGCTTTTTTGTTTTGAGATCTCTGTGCACAATGGGAGTCAAACATTCCCAAGAAACTGCAGTTCTGTCAGATTCAACTAAGCCAAAATCTAACTAAAATAGCTAAAGAAAACAAGGGCTTGTTCCTGGTTGGAGGCTTGGCCACACTACAGAGGAAAAAACCAAAAAGCTGGTACAAGAACGTGATCCTCGAAGCCCTGAAAACACTGATTTGGGTAAGCACAAGTGCTTTTTCATGTCTTGGAAATTAAGCAACTCACACAACCAAGGCTTTCATCTGTCAGGACAGTTTCCTTCATGTACACGCATTCAAGAGGGAGTTCTGTCTCAGCACCAGATGCCAACTTTGGTAGCATTCCCTCACTTTACAGAATAGTTTCTAATTTCTAATAGAAGACTTTCTAATCTCTTTATTAAAGCTGCTCTTGATAACTATCTGTAATCCTTCCTTTGCATCTGAGCAGGAATAAGCTTGAGCTTGTGGGCAGGTCAATCCTCTTCAAAAGGAACGTGAATCTTTTCATCAACTTAAAAATTAACTTCATAGACTCAGCCTCTCTCTCCACCTGTGCAAAGAACACACAGAGTTAGAGCTACTTTTCTTATTTCTCCTCTTTAAAAAAAAGGCTACAAATTCTCCAACTTCAAGGAGCAAAAAGTAAGATGATAAATGCTATTGGAGTTACTTAAGTCAGCTGTTCTGCAAGTTAAGGCATTCTTTCAATTTTAACAACCTCTTACTGAAACAAGCATGAGAAGATACATGCTTTTAATAAAAAGGTCAGTTCCATTTGTTTGGCCAAAATGTTGTTTATTTTAAAAGTCTAGAGGAAAAAGGTCCATTCTGCGTACTGAAATAAAACTGCCCTCACTGACTGTGTCCTGGGGGTATTTATACTGAGGCTTTTTGTGCTCCACACCTGACAGACACAGGCAGCCCCATGGCCTTGCCCTGGCAGCCCTGCTCGGGCTGGAAGGGAATGGCCACCCTGCTGTTCTTCAGGAAACGCGCGCGTTTCTGGTACGAGTTATTTGGCGTTTCCTTGGCGGGGTCCGGCCCAGGCTGGAACCTGAAGTCACTGCTTTAATATCTGACTCATGCCATTCAGCAAATACGAAGGAAAAGCCACAAGATTTTCATGGTTAGTAAAGAAGTAACTGAAATCCAAAGATAACATCTGCAGTGCACTCGGGTTCCAGTTCTCTACCCAGTGGAACACGAACCATGGTGTACAGCCAAGTCAGTCCCTTTCCTGATCCCTGAAGGATCAGCTCATCAACACACAGCCTTCTCTCACAATTGTGAACAGCTCATCCAGCCCAAACCTAGTGTTCACGGAATTGTTCAGGTTGGAAATGGCCTGTGAGATCATCTATTCCAACTGTTGCCCCAGCACTGCCAAGGTCACCACTAACCCATGTCCCCAAGTGCCACATCCACACAGCTTTTAAATCCCTGCAGGGATGGTGACTCCACCACTGCCCTGGGCAGCCATCCACCCTTTCCATGAAGGAATTTTTTCATCCTAAACCTCCCCAGTACAACTTGAGGTTGTTTCCTCTCATCCTGTCACTCGTTACCAGGGAGAAGTGACTGACCCCCACCTGGCTGAACGCTCCTTTCAGAGAGTTTTAGTGAGCAAGAAGGTCCCCCCTGTACCTCCTTTTCTGAACACCCAGCTCCCTCAGCCATTCATCATCACATTTGTGCTCCAGCCCCTTACCCAGCTCCATTTACAGCAAAAACATTAAAATCCTGGGGTGGGAAACAAGACCCAAACAGCTGGTTTGAACCACACACTGATTTTTTTTCTAAGCACCTGTGATTTCTGAGCCAGTTCCTTGGGGATACATTTCTTGTCCACATTTAAAAAAAATGTCTCAGAGACACAAGGTTTATTATCAACATCCCCTCTGCTGCCACAGTTAGACATAAGCAAATAAACCAGAAGTCTCTTCTCAGCAACATTTTACATCCTCAGCTTCTGAGCAGATCCAGAACATAAAGGGCTGAGTTTGTAGATACTACTCGAAAAAAACCAAACCCTGTTTGTGGAAAGTTGGCTCAGAAGAGCAAGTTCTGCACTAGAATTCCAAAATTCAAACACGTGCAGCAAAACAAGCCAGTTCCTCGAACTGTGCTCAGTCACTGCTCCAAGGCAGAGACGGGGTGCAGGATCCTGCTCCACAGCTTAAGTGAAACACGCCTGCAAGAGACTCCCCCTCGTCAGCCCTCACACATTGCAATGAGATTTGTAATCCAGTTTATGTCATCCAAAGGGCAATGAGGCAGGCAAAACTCCCTCAAAAGACTGCAGAGATCAGGCTGGACCAGTGCTCTCCATGCAGATGTGCCCAGCAGAACTAAGCATGAGTCAAGGAGCTAAAGGGTCCCCCAGCTCTGCTCTCCATATCTGGACTTTGAAGATGGACAAAACAGTTATTTCTCCCAGACAGGGAAACCACAGCAGGCCAGATGAACACCTGGATCAAAGCCACAAAGCGAAAAGCACAGTCAAGATGAGAAAGATGATAGGAAAAGCTTTGGCCAAATGATGGCAGTAATGGAGACTGACAGGTGCAGGTCGTGGCTCTGCCATGCTGCTCGTGGCCTGCCCACTAATGAATATCCCAACCAGTCTAAAGCCTCGGAGCAATCCTGCGGCTTTGACGGGATCCGGAGCAAACTGGAACCTGAACCACTCCACCTTCTCTGGGTGCAGTGCATACGCACCAGCTCCTGAATAGACTGGCTTCCCTGGGACATGTCCACCAAGGAAAAACCCAACACATGATGCTGCCAGCGGCCGAGTCTGTTCCTCTCACTGAGCAACCCATTTCCCTGATTACTGTAACTGAGACCTGGCACCTCACCCATGATGCCACCTGAGATGACCAAGCTGTGTAGCCAACATAACCCACTCATCTGTACACAAGGACTTTTAAAAAATTGTTAGCAGGTAACCCACTCACTGATGGCAGATCAGAGCTCCGACCGCTGCTCACACAAGCTGAAGTTTGACCCCAGGTGCAAGGCTTCCCAGCCTGCTTTCCAAAGCCCTTTTAGCCACTTTGGGCACACAGACAGAGTTTTCTAATCATACAATCCTGCAAATGTCACTAGTGAACTAAAGATTTTCAGTTGCTAAACGGCATTTCCAAACATCAGTGCTTTCCTTTTCACCACTAAAACTGGATTTCCCAAATCCTGGGCCCTACAACCATCTGAACATCTCTCTCCACCTTGAGAGAGACTGTACAAAGAATTGCTTCCTTCACACATCTAAGCACCTGCTCCCACACACCGTCTCATACAGCTAATGCACATCTTCCCACAGCCCAGGTTCAATCCCAGCTGTGCAGCACATCCTGCAGCACCAGTTCTGCCCACTGAGGCACCGGCGTCAGGTGTACCTGTAGCCCTCGTGCTCTGGGTGACTGGCAGAGTACCCCCTCTTCTACCTCTGGCCTCTAGACCCTCACACCCAAGTGACCACACACCTAAGACACTGCCACCAGAGATACACATGGATGGGATGCGATGAGTGGCCTGAAGTGCTCCCTGCTACTGTTGAAAGGTTGCATAAGTGGATTAATCTAAAGAAAAAAAAAACAAAACAAAACCAACAAAAAACCCCAAGCACCGGTCCCAAACTGTGCAGGGCTTTGTTTTCAGTTTTGTTTAAACGTACTCTCTGCTGAGGGTTGAAGTATTATTTTGTTCTTTATTAAAAATACATTATTTTATACCTCAACTGACTCCCCGAAGTTACCCTACAGGTCTGCTATGTAACACCTCAAAAGTACCCAAAAAGCCAGCACAGGATCTGCCCACGCTCGACCCATCAGCAACTCTCCCATCACTCAGGCCCTGGGAAGAAATCTCATTAGTCCTATGCTCAGAAGTCACCTGAGCACAACAGCCCTAAAGTCGGGGTGCAAGGAGCCCTGTGCAGTGAGAAAAGTGACACGGCATTTTATGGCATATACCTCAACATTCAAAATAAGATCTGATGCTATGCAACAGCTTCTAAAACATTTTAAAATTTGGCAAATAACACACAGGAAAGCATTTCACTCTCCAGAGCTTCTCTATTTCCTGCCCTGCCTGCAACATTTGGTTGGCAGTTGCAACTAAAGGAGATGCTGTAAAAACTTCAGCCACAACTTGCTCTTCAGAGGATGCCAGTGGAGCAATACTGTGGATCAGAGCCAGGAGACAGCCCTGACCCTGGGCTCAAAACAAACCCCAAAAAGCAAGGGAAAAAAATAATCAAGGCACAACATTCTGGGAGCCTGTGAACCTTCTGATAAAGCTTCACACCAGGAAACTCCTCCTACACCTTTAACAGCAAAAGCTTCAGGCTGACTCCAGAGGCTCACCTGCCTCACCCCTGGGGCTGAGTTTAAAAACACATACTCCAAGTTTAACCCTGTAACACCCAGGAGGAGGTCAGAAGCTTAGAGGACACAGCCCTTCTGGACCCCTGTGTTTGTCACATTTGTACGTGACCACAGCCAGACTTGGCTGAGCTGCCTCTCCGCTGCTCCAAAAACACAGCTCAGCAGCAGTCAATGGTAACTCAAGCCTTCACTTAGCGGCTGCTGCTGGGGACAAACAATCAAAACTCCTCTATACCAAGAAACTATTTAGACATGTTCTAGAAGCTCTCTGAAGTCTTGATTATTTAGATTATGGCAAATAGGTTTGCAGAGACAGATGAAGAGACAGTCTTCCACTTCCATTTTTTCCAGAGACACATTGCCAGGATCTGACTTCTAGTCCCCACTGGTAAAAAAATACTGCAGCAAGCCGTGGTGATCAGTAACTGCTGTTTTCCAAAGCCAACATTCACACACATCCCTCCTCTCCAAAACTTCAGCATATTGGATCAACATCTGCAGTAGTTTCACTTCCTCTCCATGTCTTGAAGCAATGGAAAACTATTGGCTGGCAAAGGTGAAGCTCCTGTGGCGCAGCTCCCGTGGGGCTCAGGGAGGCTCCCGGCAGGTGAGAACCCTAACTTTCAAATACGGCCAGAGGCATGGGTCTCATGTGGACACAGCAGACCTGCAACCAGCAGGGCTCCCTGGATTTCAGGGTACCTATCATGTTGTTCACCCACTGTTTTTCAAACAGGTTTTCTTCACTGCCTAATAAAGCTACTCAGTGTTCAAAAAGAAGCAAAAGGTTCAAGCTTAGATGTTGAGAAAAAAATCAGTATAAAAAGAAGAAGCCTAAAGGATGATTTTTTTCTTGCTGTGCTTGGGAAAGATTAGGCTGTATGTTACAGCTGGAATGCCAAAATGAACAAAGTTATCTCAGTTCTTTCAAGACTTGCTATCTGCCACAAGGCCGCATGAAAAGGAAGTTTACTGCACTTTAATTACCAACATCTGGAAAAATAAATTGCAACATTAGAGGAAAGTTCTTTGCAGAGGGTATCTCCAATCAAAATTCAACCATTTTAATAACAAGTTTCGTAAGGGAACAACTGAAAACCAGCTGGGGCATGAGGAACACCTGCGACTCCTCTGAGGATTCAAAAGACATCAGCTTTTAGAGGTGAACAGCAGCACAACTCACTACATTATGCAACTACACAGACTCTGCACCCACCTCCCTCTGCGTTTTATCACTCTCTCCAGGGAAAGAAAGATGCATTAGTAAGACTTGAAACTGAAACCATGAACCAGGGTGAAAAAAAAAGGATTATCATGCCTACAAAGCAATGCTTGCAGAGTGCTACCCATCACTGGGGACAAGAGCCAGCCCACCAGACACAAGCACAGCCCTGCCCTGCTGAAAGGACCAGAGCCGTGTGGCCTCTCACATCTCTCTGCGTGCCCATACTTTACAAAACACCAGCAGCAGATGCTTCTGCTTCCCAGCTCTATTGCTTCAGCGAGCTCCTCTTTAAAGAGAGGCAGCCTCTGCAGCAAGGCCAAAGCTCGAGTGCTCCCCAGTCCTGCACAGTCACTTGCCAGGCAGTTGCAGTTTGTTCAGAATAAATGGATTTCCCAGCTGTGGGTAATACCTCAGGAAACGGAATTTTAGTGTAGCAGTAACACATGCACCAAAGCAAGACTGCAGCACCCACACACCATGGAACTGCTCAGTCCCTCAGGAGGATGCAACACATTATTTCAGTATTGGGAAGTGCAGGTCAGAAAGAACTTGCATGCTCCCCAGTGTTTTCCTTCTTGGTTTATAGAGCACAATTTACACTGTTACACAAATAACAACGTTCTGCTTGGAGATGACCTGGAGCTGGAACAAACCACCAGCACAGCACGCAGCAGCCCTGCTCGCCCCGACTGCTCAGAGCAGCACGGCCCGTGCACAGCCACCGCACGAAACCAGGCAGCACACTCAGCTCCCAGGAGACATTTGATCTGGAATTTAACTTGACTATTAATATTTTTCAACCCAGCTGTATCACAAATCTCTTCAGAACATTCAGCTTTCAAAGGGCTTTCCAGCAAGGGTGCCACCAAAGGCAGCCTGTGACTCACCACCCTACTCGAGAGCTCCAGAGCAGACGCCAGCTGAGAGCATCCCCACCATCAGCCAGAGAGGATTCACTGATCCCAACCAACTGCACCAGTGTCTCCCTTCTGCCCACTCCTTACTGCTACAGATTCCCTCCTCAATCCTCAAGTGAAACTTCACAATTGGTATCTGTGCTGCAAAACTCTCAGTTTCAGTCTGCAATATTTTGCTTAGGCTGCATTTCTAGTTCTTCTGGACACAGGCCTCGTCTGATTTGCCTGCAGGGAAGTACAAGAAAAAGTGGGAGGAAATGAATTGAAAACAGTCCAGAATTGAAGTTTACCTTTCCCCTCCCACCACTCTCAAATCTAACCCCAAAAAGCTTTCAGATGAAACAAGACTAAAGCTCTCAAAGCTTCAAACAAAGAAATCGCTGTTCAAGCCAAGACTACATGAGCTTGGTGCATTCTCCTTTTTGCAGAAAAGTGCTTTAGAAGGTAAGTTTGATTTGTTTGTACTTATATTTCCTGAGCCAGTGCTGCTCCTTGCCCCTTCTTCTCTCTTTTTAGGAAGAGAATGTTTCCTTCAGTCTATCAGTAATTTCTTGACAACTGGTTAAAATTGCAACAGCAGTTACAGCACATTTGTCCTTGAGGTTAACCACACGTAATCACCTCGGGTTCTATCAGGAATTGAAAAGTTTAGTTAGAATTGCTACATAAAATCTGGAAGAAAACTTACAGATGCCTATTTATTTGAAATGGGGGCAAATGACAGATTCCAAACTGTAATGCTGTTCTAGAGAGGCCTGTGGGCAGGACAGGCACTTGCAAGGCTGATGGGTAGGAAGAGCTGCAGGTCAGTATAGCACCTGCTGGGCTGCTCCCTTCACTGGAGGATGCAGGGGGTTGAGTCCCTGCCTCAGGACATGCCAGCAGTCCCTGCTTTCATGATTTTGTCATTCTGCACTTTACCTTCAGTGCTTAGAGCTCTCACAGGCTGTAACTGCACAGCAGGAGAGGCACATTCCACCCCCAGGAAAGGTGCACAAGACCCTAAGACACCCAGCAGTGACTTCCCTGCTTTCACCCAGCAAGACCACCAGCCAAGAGCTCTCCCAAACCAGCTGCAACGGGAAACCCCCTCTCCCAGCTGAGCTGCATTGCTGCTGCAATGAGCTACAGCTGATCCGGTCTACTTACAACAAACACGGCACAAAGACACAGGTTCCCAGGGAACACCTGCTACAGTTGGAGCTGGAGAGAGAACAAGACCAGGACTGGAGAGGTGGAGATCCTGCTGTTCACGTGCATGGCATGAACGGTGCTGATAAGCCACCAACTTGATAAGCCACACTTGATAAGCCACAGCACAGATTAATGCGTCATTTTACCACCAGAGAAAGCTAATGTACATGGACTTCATGGAGACCACTTGCCTACCCTGCTTTGGGGCTGCGCTCATTTCCTTCACAGAAAAGTGCCCCAGGGCTTAGTTTTCCACATGGCTTGTCCTGGACATCACAGACAGTGTGTGCCCAGGTGTCACTCACTGAGATGTGCCCAGAGTGCTTCCAAGGGGTAAGAGTCAGCAACTGAGACCATTTCCCTCTTGTGGGAAAGGCTGCAGCTAAGAGCAGACAGAAGCATAAGTTCATCAGAGTAAATCAGACTGGGAGGAAGGAGAGACACAGCAGCTCAAACTTCAGTCTGGAAGAGGAAAAAAAACCAGTTTGGAAATGGAAACTGTGAAATCTCCAAATATCCAAAGCTGAGTCAAAGTCAAGTGGAGAAAAAATAAACTCAACCTGCAGTTTATAGTTCAGGATGCCTGATTCCTCCCTTCATTTTCTAAGAAAAGCTTCTGTGTTCCCAGTGTGAAAAACCAAGATATTTTAAACAACAGTGAAAAAAGTCCCCAAATGCCCATTTTGCTTTGTGCTTGTGCTTGCAGAAGTACTGTAAAGTCATATCCTGAGGACTTGCAGCAGTCCCTCAGACTCGCAGAGTCTGAGAGTCCATACCCAGCCTCAGCTTGCAATGGATGCATTTTGACTTGATTTTCGTCATGCTGTTTCAAGAAAACAGTGCTTACTTCCTCCCAGGGAAACTTCGTGTCCTACACTTTCTTGATGCGGGCCAGAACACCTAGAAGAGGAAAGGCCCTCTCCCAGCATCCATGAAGGCAAGAACTCTGTCGGAAGCTGCTCACAGTCAGTAAATTGTAGTTCTGCTCATCTGCATGGTCCCCTTGGCATCCAGCACAGGGGTGACCTCACCCTGCAGCCTCTGTACAATCCACAGCAAAAAAGAGCAGTCAAACATCTCCCAAACAAGGAACATTATTTCCGATGCCATCTTCTGTTTCCACTTAGGCGGTGGTGCTGATCAGCTAACCACACACAGACACCCCCAGCTTCACAGCTGGTACAGAGTGTCCACGAAATTCACATTAGGCTCACACTTGGCCATTCCCTGTGCCACCTGGTCTGCTCTTGGCAAAGCTAAGACTTACCTACTGATGCAGGCTGCCTGCAATGCTCCCCAGCACATGCTTGGGGGTAGTTAGACCTTCTGTCCTCAACTGGAATGATTAAATTCACTGTCAGATCCCTTCCCTTTGAGCCTCTGTTTCTGAAAGGTGACACACCACAACAGCTTCAAATACACCAGAAAAACCAGGGCACTTCCAGCCTCCAGACACTCCCCTGCATAATACTTTGGAGATGCAGAAAAGTATTCAAACACTTTAGCCTTGGACAGCCAAGACTAACATATCCAGCTGTTCAAAGGATTATACTGCACACATGTGAGTGGCAGCCAAGCAGGGTTTTATGTCCCCATGCGCAGGGTGAAAGGAGATGAGCCACAGCCAATGCAGCTGGCCAACCACAGTGACATCACAGGCATTCTCAACAAGAACCTGGAAAAAGGTCAAGAAAGTGCTAGAAACTGCATCAGAAGGGAAAGACACAGAGATAAATGCTTGTTGGAAGGAGAGTGGAACAAGAGAATGAGAGGGCCAAGGAAAATGAAGGGCTGGTAATAGAGAGAGTTAAGAGAGGGACAGAAACAGTCCCTTAGGGATAAGCAAATAAAGGGCACAGGGTGGGATGAGAAGCACATCCCCACTGACAGACAGATCTTCATCACACACATCAGGGCAGGGACGGTGCACTGAATACAAACAAGCAGGATAGAAAGAGATAAAAAGGATAAACAAGCAGAGCTGCTTTGGATAACCCTGACACTTCCAGTTCACCATTATGACCCCCAACATGAGCAACACCCCACCTGCCTGCCTGCAAAATTCGAGCTCTGCACAGCTTCCTCCAACAAGACAACAGCCTAAACTCTCCTTGGTTCAGCAGCACAACACAGCGTAGATGTGTCACCCCACGCCTTGGTGGCACCATTTCTGTGGGCACTAAGTGCAAGCAGTTGCACACTCCAGAAGCCTCCAAGGCTATTGCACAGCTTTTCAGTTTGTAATCTTGGTCCCCCCCACCAGATCTAGAACCTATAACAAGAGCAAGTGTTTGAGACTGCAACAAAAACACCTCCCATGTCACAATCATCTTCCTGTACTCGAGCCATAGGCTTGTCCCTTGGATCAATCCCACAAACCAGCAGTTCTGGCCTCTGTCACAGACAGCTGGCTCAAGAAACCTGAGTTTAAATGAGATAGACTTAAAGATTGCCAGTTTATGAAAAGTCCATCACAAACTCCAAGCTTACACCACGGAGAAAAGCAGCTGCTGCTTCAACACAGGACTGCAGCAACCTCTTCAACTGTGCTGTGACACCGAGCTCATTCTCTTGGGAAATCTCTGCACCAAGCTCTACAAGGCAGCGTGTCCGTGCACGCAACGCTTGGGGAGGCACAAACAGGCATCAGAACGCTCCCAAACACGTGAAAAAACAGGTACGGGAGCCCACTGGCAAAGGAAACTTTTCCTAATAACTGTTTATACCCAGGGAAGAAGAATCTAATGAACAAACTCCGCTTCTCAAACCTCCGGCACTTGTGTCCCTGGTGTGTCTGTACGCGACACCCCCGGCGCTGCCGGGGGACGGTGCCAGGCCAGGCCAGGCCAGCCCAGCCCAGCCCGGCCAGGCCGGGAAGGGCCGCGGCTCAGGCGCAGGGGCCCCCGCACAGCGAACACAGCGCAGCCCGTACCGGCGGCAGCGTCTCGCACGGGGCCCGTGAGGGCAGAGGGGCCGGCGGCAGCCGCTCCGCAGCAGAGGCCCCGAGACCTGCAGCGCGGCGCCACGCACCGGGGACACACCTCGGCGGGGATACCGGGAGGGCTGTCAGGGCTCCCGGGCCCCCGGCCGGCCCGCCCGCCTCGGCCCG
>VXBT01011640.1:107264-125962 GCA_013400235.1 Oriolus oriolus
CCGGGACACCGGCACACCGGGACACGGGCACACCGGGACACCGGCACACCGGGACACGGGCACGCCGGGACACCGGCACGCCGGGACACCGGCACGCCGGGACACCAGGACACGGGCACGCTGGGACACCGGCACACCAGGACACGGGCACGCCGGCACACCGGCACGCCGGCACACCGGCACACCGGCACACCGGCACGCGCTCCCCCGCCCAACGCGGCACCCTGGGGTGATGGAAAAGCCTCGGGGGCAGCGGGTACCCCGTCCTGCCGCTCCCCGGAGCGCTGGCAGGGGCACCCACCCCCGCCCACCCTGCGCTCGGGGAGCTGGCCCCACCTTATTCTACAGTTGTGTCTGGAACAGAACTTGACACACACGGTATGATTTGGCAATCTTTATATCCACAATACATCATAACCATGCACCAAAAATCGAGTGATGTGTTTATTTACAAAGTGAATTGCACTTAACACAGGAACCAGGAATAAAAGTAAATGAAAGGAACCTCTCTTCTGGGTTGCATAAAAGCCCAGTACTATTTATAGCCTACAAAGCCTGATAGTCAACACTACCATGCATTATCTGACCAGTAAAATAGGAATTGCTGTTATTTATTGAAACAGTGCAGCCCTGCAGATACTCATTCCATGGAAACATTCCATAAATCACCATCCCAACCCCATTTAAGAGTCTGCAAGTCGAGAGAATCTACCCTTCAGCCCCCACTTACTGTGTTTTATTTGAAGGACAGTTAATCTTCACCTCCAATTGTCTGATTTTCCTTCGCTGAAATTCAGGCCCCTACTAACACTGTTCTAGCTTTTTATGGAGGAAAACATCTTCCCTAAGTGCCTGAACCGCTTCATTGGGATCTTCTTTTCTTCTACAGAGTCCAGAACCTCTAAGCAAGTTCTTCCTTCATGCTTGGAAGGGAAATGATCACCAAGCCTCGGTAAGACTCAGCCAGAAACAGATCCCACCCACACCTTCAGGAGCATTACAGCATGCAGGGATCAAAGCACCAGGGAGCAAAAATACCTCCTGTACATTTTTCCAACAGCTTTTGTTAAGTGACTGATTCAAATAAAGGCACAGTCCAACCCTTACCACGCCCAGCCAAGAGCTCTGTGCTCACACAAGAGCCCTTGGTCACCAGTGGGTCACAGAACAGTACCCAAATGGGGGCATCTCTGGGATCCATCATCTTTCTACTGCCTCTAAACCTGCCACAGGGGCAAGAAGGCACCAAACTGCCTTTCTTCTACCAAATCTTGATGGCATCCACAGCACACACTGAAATCTTTTTAACAAAGTAGCAAGCAGTCACCCATCAACTGGATTTTTACATTTATACAAGTATGGAGCTTTAAATCTTTCCTACGAACCAAACTTGCTTGTTCTGTGCAAGCTCCAGTGAAGATCCCAGACTAAATCACCTGTCTGGAAGCACTGACTCTGCAGGAAAAGAGGTTGGATTGATCTGGTCTACCCAAGAAATTTATTTTACCAATTAGCTGTTGGTGTGCTCAGGACCAAGTCACTTTTATGTATGAATTTTGGCCTTCACCCTCCCCATCAGCAAGAAGAGAGGCAGCACAAAAGACTCCTGCCTAATTCTGCATGAAAGGACCTGTTCTAGACACCAGTGGGAGCCCCTGACTGATGGTTGTGTTACTGACATAGGTGGCAGCACTCAGGGCTTTGTAGTGTTTTCAATAGTTAAAGGAAAGTCAACCTCAACATCCAAGTAAAGCAAGCAGAGCACACATTCCTTCTTTCACAGGTAGCTTTCCTGTTACCAGGAGTTTTACAAAAGCCAAATTCAGCCCTCAAATCCCTTGGGGCAGATGGAAGAGAGCTGGAACCTTTTCTTTTTACCTGACAGCGATACTGAGAGACACACAGCCAGCAAAGCTGTGGAATGAAGCAGTCCAGTTGAGGTTACATGTAGTCTGTAATTTCCACATCCTAAGGAGTCTGGGTTACTGGAGAGCTTCTCTGAATGTCAGACAGCTCTTCAGCATTTCCAGCTTCCTCAGGATTCCTCCAAGTCTTCCCCTCAGCAATTCCAGCGCAACAGTGGGCTGGGTTGTGGATGCAGTTTCTAAGGAGTGCACAATGCTTCATCAGGACACCAGGAACCCCACACCAGTAGCATTTTCCCCAGTCTGTGCACAGGAAGATGGCTTAACCTGGCAGAACTGGTCGCTGTCCTTTTTCTGTTGGCACGAACAGCCCTGTGCTTAGTCTGCGCAGGAGCACCTCAGACCCACAGAAGGGCTGTGGCTCTGCCTGGAGAGCAGCACAGCAGCCTGGGGAAGAGCCTTGTCTCATACTGAGGGACCACAGCAGATAAACCCCCACCCTCAGTTCCCAGTGCTCACAGGAGCTACGTGGGTGCACACACACAACTCCCGCATCCTGGGTACCCCCAGCAAAGGGCAGGAGGCCTTTCCCTGTCACACAGCAGATCTCAAACACAATAGAATGGTCCAAGGTCCACCACCGCTGAGGGGGCTTTGGACAATGGAGTTGTTCAAGAGCTCTTCAACACCCACAAATTTAACAGCACTTAAGCCCTAGACACTGACCTTTCACTGGGACTCTGTGGCACAGTTCAGAGCCTTCCACAAAGTCAAAAACTAAAGAAAATCTCTTAAGAGACAAGCAAGTGACTAAACTACTTCTTGGCTTCTTACACCAGGCCAAACTGATTCTAGAAACTTCATGTTAAGAACAGGACTTGCAGAGTAAGCATGTTAATACATCACCCTGAACTAGTAAGTCTTCTTAACAGTACAATTCCTCCTCATGCTATCCAACTGATTTGTTTTTATAAAGTTTGTTCAAAAATTAAGGAGCCCAGCTCCACTAGTGTCCACTTGTCCTCGAATGAAATATTTCCAGTATTTCAAAATTTTCCATTCTCTCACTGCCAGCTGTCTAAACACTGACTGCACGTTACGTTCTGGTCTTGGACCACCAAAAAGGAGACATCCCAGTTACCACCTTCTCTCAAGAGAATGCTAGTGAAGTAAATACCAACTGTTGAAAGTGCTTCCTGAACTGGAACATCCTTAGGACAGAGCCCTGTGATGCCTAAAGAGGAATTCATACCCTCATTGAATGGGATTAGCCTGCAAGTATGCACCCCTTCACCTTGAATGTATCCTCTAAACAAAGCCGAAGAGGTGGAAGTGCCAGGCACTACATGCATCCTGCGCTGTGAGCTGGAGCCCTCTCAGTGCATACAGTACAAAATTAAAGGCATTGGTCTGGAAATCTTATAAAAGAAAAGCCATCAGAGTTAACTGCCCTTAATTTTATTACGTAACCAGACAGAACAGTTGAGACTGGAATGTCAGATTTCCCCTTCAAGCACAATTCACAGTTTCATATTTGCTTGGTATCAGTAAAGAAAAATCAACTCACTAATATGCAGCTGAGATTCATCCAGTGAGGTACAGGCTCAGAATACAGAGCAAAAACTCACTGCAAATGGCTCTACAAGCCTTCAGGGAGCAGCAGATGGTCTCCAGCTCTTCCTTTAGATCGTTTCACCCAGTATTGGCCATCAGAACATTCAGCGGCTACCCGAGGGGATACAAGTGTGCAAGAGCTAGTGAGTGATGAAAAGCCATCAGAGATTTGCACAAGCAAGCAAGAGACTGACTACACAAAGTTGTGGTAACATTCTTCCCATTCAGCACGACAAAGAATTAGAGTAGTTAGCCCTGCTGATGACAAATCTGTTACATAAGTGAAGTACAATCATTTAAGAATTACAGTCTGCAGTTCAGTAAAACGGTAAGAGGAAAACAACAGGTTAGTAGTTGTTATGTGAAATCCTAATATTATGCATTTTAGTAGAGGTCAATAGTGAAAGATCATGAAGAGAAAGTTCCAGATGCTATGGATCTGCAGAAGTTTTACAAAATGTATAAAGTATTGTGTTTCTCTGCAACAACCAAAACCCTTACAAGTGCAGGTATATACGCGACATGAAAATATTGCTTCACTCACTCAGACAGGGGCAGAAGAGATCTAGAGAAAAAGCAGCATGCAAAACAAAACAAACCCTGGAACTAGAGCAGATCCTGCTTTCAGACACTGACCTACAGTACAAAAGAAGCCTACTTGTACAGGTTGCAAAAGGTTTCTGAAATCAATATGCTGGCACTTACTGTACAATAATGTTAACTGATTAACATAAGCTATGAATAAATATTAAGCCACTTCATAAAGCCTGCACAGGCATTCATGGTGGCAGAAAAAGCAATGCAGACATATTTCATTGTTCCCAAATAAAACAAGAATAGAGAAAGATTTCCCAAGCAGGAAACAGTAAACTACACAGCCAGACTAACTGTATTATGGATAGTTACAGAATAAGTAATGTTATTTTCAACAGCTTTCTTATGTGTGTGCAGCCACTAAAATCCTCACTGTGAGACTTCATCAGGACAGAAAACAGAACATTTGGCAGGGTAGCTAGTTTAATTTCTCCCCCATGTTTACAGAAACTTAAGAAAAAGACATCTGACTATGGGAGGAAAAAACCTTGTCACCTAGATGTAGTTATTTCTTCAACTGCTAAAGTCCCATTCTTCCCCTCCCAGAAAACAACAACAACAACAACAACAACAAAACCAAACTAAAATGAACCTAACAAAACCAAAACAAACCCATTTGAGAAGAGTGTTTCATGGGATAATATCCAGCAGCAGATGTTCCAACACAAACATGTCTATCAGGTCAGTGACTACATTTCAAGCCCAGAAGTCACCACATGGAAGGGGTTTCAGAGGCAGGGGGATGTTAGCCCTACAATTAAAGCTCTAATATGAGAGGGGAGATTTGGGAATGGAGTAAAGGAGGGAGGAGGGAGTCACTGAATCACAGGAGATAGGAAGTGCACACAAGTTTCTAAATGAATCACAGACGAAGTGGAGGGCACAAGAGTCATCTAGAGAAGGTCACAGGTTCTGACAGCACTGGAGTTTGTTGGATTTCTGTCCGTCGGTGGTTGGTGGGACGCTGATGTCGACGACATTGTTGCCAGGAGACTCATCGTGCGCAGACCGGTCGGCGATTTGCTTCTGCGACACAATGCGGTAGATTTCTGCAAGGAGAGCACACGGGTCAGAGCCCCGGGGGCACGGCCTCCCACGGGGCACGGTGCCGAGCAAACTGCCCAAGAACATGCCAGAACCCGAGAATGAGAAGATTTAACTCGAGGGCTCTGAAAGGGAATCTAGGCTAACCAGATGTGGCATGTAACATCTGGCTGGTGTTCCAGTTCCGGAATGAATACGCCAGCTCTGTCTGGAAAAGTTATTAAGACAAGAGTCCTCACTGTCTTCTGCAACAATGCTTCCTATCCCGTTCTTTTTCAATGACTCCATGAAAATGGGGATTATTAAAAGGGTTTTTAAATGGGAAAGTAGCAGGAATGCTCATTTCTAAAACAGGGAATCATCTTCTTTGTGATTAAAAAAAAGTGGGAAGCATACTCTAGAAACACAAATCACCAGGATGCTGGGAAACATCCTTCACAGCAGCAAGTTACCTGATCCCCACCTCCGCTCCTGGCAACCTGCTACCGCCAAGTAACAGCAATGCTCTGCTCTGCAACACATCAGTTTTCCTGCCTATGACAGTAAAAAGCCACATGGGTCCATAAAGCCCCATCCTTCTCCAAATGAATTGATTTGACTCAAACTAACTTATGCTTGAAAGCACACAGACCCACCACTGAAGAGAGACTGCCAGCTTAAAAGCGTTCAGAAACAAACTGTTTCAACTGCATAGTTAGCAGAAACATCATAAGTGGAAAGGTTTCTAAGTTATTTATTTCACTGACTATAAGCCCTTGTTCCAACTTCCTTCCATTGTGAAACAGGAAAAGGGCAAGTACTTCCCTGGAAGTCTGTGGTAAATATTATGGTCACATTCATACAGACACAACCCCAAAGCAGCAACACCCAAAGACTTTAGTAAGGATTAAAAATCACGGGGAACTGTGCAGGGCTCGTTTATGGGGGGTTCTGTTAGGCTTTATTATTATTATTATTTTTAAAGAATCTGCACATATTAATGTTGTTAAAAATGGAAACCTTTAACTCAAGGCCAATATTGTTGTCACTGGCTACCTACAGATCTTTTTGCTGCAAGGGATGAGGAGGGTTGTTCAGAGGCTGTCATGTCCTCTTTCTCTCCTGCTCAGTACTGTATTTGAATTTGAGCTGTTCAGTGTCATTGCCAAGCCCCCTTTGCTTTGGGGGTGTTTTATGTTGTTTTTTTTTTTCCTTCCAGTCTTTAGTGATCCCTCAAACGAGTGGCCAGTAAGGAAACTCCTGTCCTGCTGTTCCCACTCTCTTCCGTCCACCAAGTCCCCTGTGGTGGTTCCCAACTCACTGCTCTACACAGCACATTTTCCTAGGTTCCTTCTCCTCTTAGAAGGATGATTCTCCTCCAGGTGTAATCACTTTAGGAATAGCCTTTTCAGGACTTCTCAGTCTTATTATCCATATGCCTATGCTACCTGAACTGGACAATCTCAACACTTTTGGGAGCCCAAGATGCTGCTGAGAGAGAGGGGTTTGAGTTCAGTTTGCCCAGGCCTGACCTCTGCTTGAGTTGTTATCACACTGTGGCTCTCCTAAAGTGGCCTCAGGGCAGCATCTCTAACCAGGGTCAGTCTCAGGACAACACTGCAAGGGAAGACAGGATGGATGGTGACTGTTGAACTACACTCAGAGCACTAAAACCACAAACACTGTCTCAAAGTGCCAGGGAAGTTGCCTCAGATCCAGCCAAGTGTCCCATGAATCTGCTACAGGGTGTGAGACCAGCCCAGCCTCCAGCTCTGGGCAGTCGGCTCCGCCTCACACTCCAGTTGCTTCACCAGTAGCTCTAATAACACAAATCTGTTGGGCAGCAAATACACCCCATTCCTCATCTGTCAGGCTTTTTAGCTATAGAGGCAGTTTGGCTACCCTTTTTCTCCTGCCTGCTTCTTGTTGGGCACCTTGGAGTCCGAGCTGGGGTTGCTCAGTCTGGAGAAGGAAAGGCTCCTGGGAGACCTTACTGCAAACTTCCAACATCTACAGTCCCCCAAGAGAGCTGGAGAGGGACTGGGGACAAGGGCCTGGAGGGACAGGACAAGGGGGAATGGCTTCCACTGCCAGAGGGCAGGGTTAGATGCGATAGTGGGAAGAAATTCTTGGCTGTGAGGGTGGTGAGGCCCTGGCACAGGGTGCCCAGAGCAGCTGTGGCTGCCCTTGGATCCCTGGCAGTATCCAAGGCCAGGCTGGACGGGGCTTGGAGGACCCTGGGACAGTGGAAGGTGTCCCTGCCCATGGCAGGGGGTGTAACGAGATAATCTTTAAGGTCCCTTCCAACCCAAACCATTCTGGGATTCTGTGATGTTCCTCTAATTGCATTACATTTCTGTTACCAATGGAGGTGGCCAGCACCAGACTTAGTGACCCCAAAGCTTTGTAGTGCTTCCCTGCACACCACTGCAAGAGGAACCCAAAAGAGCCTGTCTTGACAATTAACCCTATTAATGCTCAGCTTCTTTCCTAGTAAGAGACTTGCACTGATACATAATCAAGAAACAGTAATACAAAGCCAGTTCTTTGGTCAGCATCCAATAAGCAACACAGATCAGACAGTGCCCAGTAATCAAGTAGGACCAGAACAAAGGCTCATTCTCATTTAACTGGAATCAGTATCTGGTCACAAGAAAGCTCAGCAAATGCTCATCTTGACATGTTGTGGGACATGCAGATCAGGCACAACTTCACACAACAGTGTACAGGGATGAGACCAGAGATAGTTAACTGTATTCAGCTGTAATAATTTTAATTCAGCTGTAGTAAGGAATTGGATCTTGGCAACTCTTCACGTTCACAGTACGGACCATCAAGAGCTTTTCAAGAGACAGAACAAACAGAACTGATGAATTGTTCCCTCTATAGGACAAGATTCAGATCTCTTTGGGTAGCCAGAAGAAGAGCAGAAATCCAATACCTGACTGATTACCCTCTTCGTATTTAGAAAGGATTTTTAAGGGTTCTTTGCCAATTACCAATTACCTCATTTTAGGAATGGGACACTGCTTTGAAACATCAACTTCACAGCATCACAGAATAGCTGTGGGGTTGGAAGGGACCTCTGGAGATCATCCAGTTCAACTTCCTGCCAAGGCGGGGTCACCTGGAGCAGGTGACACGGGAACATGTCCAGGTGGGTTTGGAATGTGTCCAGAGAGGGAGACTCCACATCCTCCCTGGGCAGCTGTTCCAGGGCTCTGCCACACTCAACATAAAGAATTTCTTCCTCATCTTGAAGTGAACCTTGTTGTGTTTTAGTTTATGGCCATTGCTCCTTGTCCTGTTGCTGGGCACCACCGAACTGAGCCTGGCACCATCCTCTGACACCCCTTGGAGATACCGGTATGGATGGGTGAGATCCTGTCTGTCTTCTCTTCTCTGAACTAACCATGCCCAGCTCTCACGGTCTCTCCTCCTCATCACAAAGATGCTCCTGTGCCCAAATCATCTTTGTGGCCTCTGCTGGACCCTCTCCAGTAGCACCTTGTCTCTCTTGTCCTGAGGAGCCCAGAAGTGGACATAGCACCCCAGCTGTGCCTCACCAGGGCCAAGGGGCAGGATCACTCCCTGACCTGCTGGCACACTCTTCCCGATGCCCCCAGGATCCCTGTCCCTCCTGGCCCCCAGGGCAGCACACTGCCAGCTCATTGTCAACTTTTCATCCACCAGGATCCCCAAGTTCTTCTCTGCAGAAGATGCTGTTGGTGCACAGTCACCTACAACCCTTGCTATCAGCTGAGAACAAGAGTTCAGTAGTCTGAAAATGGTGCCAGTCTGCTTTGGTGCGAGAGAAGATACTGGAACATTTAACTTCCCAGCATGGCTGGGGCTTCACTGCCGAGATTCTGCACAGGCACAGAAGTACAATTACTAGTTCCTTTACAACAGTGCTGTTGCAATAGCTTGAATTTATGGAACATGAGGAGATAGGAACCTCCAGGAGACAGAAACCTTCCTCTGGGACAGAAGAGGATGTATGGGGTGGGAGACAGAACACAAAGGTGAGATTAGAAAGCTTGCAAACTAACCATCATTCCCAACACTCATTTCCAAAACATTCCAGATAACTGCAAAACGTGCCCATGAAGAAGATCCACCACCTCAGCAGCTCCTCTGAATCCATAACAAACCATACCTGTAAGGATGTTCTTGAAGGCTTCTTCTACATTTGTTGAATCCAGGGCAGATGTTTCAATAAAAGATAAGTTATTTTTTTCTGTAATAAATAAGAAGTAGTTCAGTTAAAAACTTTAATAGCACTTTATTTCACATTTACTTTGAAGTTTTTACCTTTTATTTTAGGCCAAACCAGCCAGGGCACAGTAATTTTTTTCTTTTCCCTGTTACACAAGGAACACCTTGGTGCTGCAGTTCAGCAACATCTCTTTTGCCCAAAGTGCAAAAACATTTTCCCCACTGCAGCCCTTGCTCAGTCAAGCAACACAAAACATCATTCTCTTCTGGCTACAGATCACACCCAGAGGTACCTTAAGCAAGAGCCCCAGCAAAAGCATGTCAGCTGTTACAGAGACACAATTCTCCTCTGCAACCCCAAAAAGATCAAGAGACCTACACTTTCCTAATCAGACCCCACTTCCAAATAACAATGACCCCTGGAACACAGTCTATTTTCTTCTTTCCTCTTACAGCGCAAAGGAATTTTTTTTTAATTAGAAAAGAAAGTGATTAACATTTAAATATCGTACCTAGAATGGTTCTGTATCACCTGCCCAGGAACAGGCAAATTTCAGTCATGGAGCTTAAACAGCAACAATTAGACCATCTCTAGAAATTTAAAATAGCCTTAGAAGGAAGTCAGGGTCAAAAAGTAAGAAGCTTTTGACCAAACCAAGTGACCAAAGTATTAGACTGTCTGGGGCACCCACCAACTTGTTTTGTTCCTCTTAGATAAATGTCACTTCTCACTCATCTGAAAATTTAAAGTGGCTTTATTACCCTCAGGGTACTCGCTTACCAGCAAACTTCAGAAAGTGTGTTTAAGCAAGCCTTGGTAATATTTCTAGGGGTACTTTAAAGGTTGTACATTTACATTCCACCTCCAAGCTTGACAGCCACACAAAAGCTGAATGTCCCCAGGACTTTCAGGGCAAAAGAGTATCTGACCAGTGCTCTGCCAGGTAAGGAAGACAGAAGGAATGCAGTAGCAGCATCTTACATAACCCACTTGACTTCTCCCAACAAAAGATAATTTTCAAGTCTGATGATCGCTGCATTTAAGTGAGACTAGATGACACTACTATATGCATCAGCGCTCTAGAGCAGCAACCATCTAAGTGAAGATTCAGCATTCATTTGTAGCTGTCCACATTGATATCTACTCAGCAGAATCGGGTCTCCAGGAAGGAAGGACGGACATTTTGTGTTGCGATATTTTATATTTTTATTGTGACATTTTCTCTTCTAAATGTTGTTTACTGTTTCTAGCCTCGTTAGAGGAAGTGTTTAATCTTCAGCTATCAGGCAGCTCAAGGACAGTGTTTCAAAAACATGTACTACCACTAGATTTAAAAAAACAACAGAAAACCATGAACTAAAAATGACAAAAAAATTCTCCAAAAAAACCAAACCAACCAACATATGCTAGTTAATAAGCCAAGATATTTTAATTTAAAAAAACCAAAAACAACAAAACATCTTAAATGCCTTTTTTAGGGTCCAAACAAAAACTTGAGGTGAGAATTCAGCCCTGGACCAAACAGTGTGATCACAGCAGGCACCATCCCCCAGGCCCCTGAAGTCCCAGCCCATCCAGGCCGAGTACAAACCTGCGAAGGCCCTGGCCTCGTCGGTGGGCACAGCCCGGAGGTGGCGCAGGTCGCTCTTGTTACCCACCAGCATGATCACGATGTTGTTGTCGGCGTGGTCTCGCAGCTCCTTCAGCCAGCGCTCCACGTTCTCGTAAGTGAGGTGTTTGGCAATGTCATAGACGAGCAGAGCCCCAACAGCACCGCGGTAATATCTGAAACCACGAGGCACAGCCCTTCAGTGAGAGCTCTGTCCCAGCCACACCAACAAACAGGCCATCTAGCTCTTCTGTAATGCTTTCCACTTCAGAAAAAGTTGTGCTGATGCAAATACTGTTGTTGGAGGGGTTTTGAAGCCTAAAACCAAGTTCCAAATGCAGGGTTTTTTTCTAATGGCATTTCTAAAAAAATCCAGTGTGTGTACCAAAATGCTGGAGAGCCTGCAGAAACCAGGACTGAAAATGTCCTGTCCGCTCCAACCATGTGCAGGAAAACTCACCGTACCAGAATCGGTACAGCTGGGAGGTTTTTGTGAAGTTATCACCTAACTTTCTACTAGGAAAATAGTCCTTAATAAAATGTCAGTATTTGTCCCTGATCCTTCAAATATCTCCTGACCCTCCTACAAATTAAAGAGGGGACTCTGGGCTATATTGTCACTATCCACAAACCTCTAATCCAGGAACAGAGTTTACACCTTCAGGGCAGGTTTGGGCCCATTTCAACACAAGCCAAGGGCTCAGCTCAGCACAAGTCAATCTGTATCAGCAATCCTGTAACATCTGTATCTCTCTTCACACAATCCTACCATTTCTCCTCACTTCTGCCAGCACCTGTCTGACATGTTGTTGAACTGAGTCAGGGCACCAAGTCAGCAGAAAACATTCCCTTTTCCCTGATGTTTGGCGTTCTGCTGGCCGAGCAGGCTGAACTGGCTGAGTGATGTGTCAAGCAGGAGTTAGTGCCAGCACAAAGGAGAAGCAGGATCACAGGACTGCAGCTGCATTAGCTCCCAGCAGTAAAATCTGTTGCTGACAACCCAGACTGGACTAGCAGTTTTTACAAGAACAAGGGTCACAAAAAAATTTCTGAAAGTCACACTAACAGTTCCAGAAAATATGCAATTTGAAATTGTCACTTACATCTGCTTCTGCATCCCCTTCCCTATAGACTGCTCCCTTTGGGCTCCAGGCTCTCCTGTTTTTCTCCCATCTTGACAAAATTCCCCTTACCTTGAGTTTAATGGCTCGATCTGTGCATGACTCAGAAACATGTTTTTACTTTTAAAAACTGATAAACATCTGCAACATAACAAAAAATCAACTTGCTGATCAGAAAATGCTCTAGAGAACCAGGCCTGACCAAAGGGTTTGCTTTTTGTCCTCTGCCAAATGCTTTTGCCTGCATAGAAACAGGTACACCTCAAGCCACTCTGTGGATTAACAAGGTACTACAGGTGAAAAAGCTTCTCACCCCCAGGGATTGTGCCTAATGCTGCACAGTCAGGACTATCATAGTTGCCTTCCTACTTCCTGGCTATTCAATGTGTGTGCTCATGGACCTAATTTTCAGGGCTGTGACTAACTCAAAGTCATTGAGATTTCAAGGGACTTTGTGGCTGCAGATTTTCCTAAAAATACCCTCAATCTCAAGACTGAGGGGGCAATGGAGACCAGAAGCCATGGGTGTTACAGTAAGCCACCATGCATAGACCAAAACTTGATACCAAGTACTCAGCTTCCATCTGAAACGATGCTCACTCCACATAATGAACACAGCACGTTCAGCACAGACAAAAAACCAAATCACAAAACTCAAACACAATTTCCCACTGTTTTGATTTAAGCTGTCATTTGTTTCTATAATAGTAACACAAGAATCTGAAAATTACTTTCATTATATTAATCAAGGGAACACAAAAGTATTTGCTATCTTATGACTTGGATCCACATTGAAGTTTGTCATAATGACTTTGTCACGTGTCCCAAACATGTTTCATTCTCTACCCATACATTTATCTGCAGCATCTCTGATAGAATTGTGCTGAGCAAAGACACAGTACTCACGCTGAGGTAATGGCGCGGTATCGCTCCTGGCCTGCAGTATCCCAGATCTGTGCTTTTATCGTCTTCCCATCCACCTGGATGCTCCTGGTAGCAAATTCCACCCCAATGGTGCTCTTACTCTCCAGATTGAACTCATTGCGTGTGAAACGTGACAGAAGATTACTTTTCCCAACTCCAGAGTCTCCAATCAACACAACTGAAAGGAGAGACATTATTTTCACAATTCATTCCTCGTACCAGCACTGACCCCACGCAGCAGTGCGGCCTGGCAGGCAACACTCACCAGAAATGCACAGCCAGATAACACAGGAGAGACTTACATGAACAACACCTCAGGCTTTACTATGCACAGCTTACTTCTCCAACCCCAGAAGAGCCCCAAGCTGTTATGTGGTGAGTAGCTGCCCAGTCCTCAGATGCGAAAACAAGAAATTGCTACAGCGACTGTCAAAGTCAAACAGTGCTTTGGAGGCCCCAACCACTGCAGCAGGCAGAGGTAAGAGATGCCCCTCACACACTCGACTTTTGGCACAGGAAAGCTGCAACCCACATTTTAAGAAACACTACAGGCAAGAACATGGCAATGGGCCACCTGTCTGTCCAACAAAAGCCTTTGTACAGTATAAGTGTACTCTATTTTTATTAAAAGACCAAAAACACAGTAAGTAAACAATTATTTGTAGTCCCTGTTGGAGTCATATGGGGTGTTTTATTTCAATAATTTAATTCATAAATATGTTCACCACAGAAAGGGGAAAACAGGAGACATTTGATACTACAAAAAAGATACAAAGCAAAGCAGAACTTCATCCAGAAAAACAAGTTGTAGTAGACTGCATGAGAAGAGATGAGCTAGAAACCTCTGCCTCCACACATGGTGTTGCCATGATAACAGAAAAATGCTAGTGCAGAGAGATCTTCAGCACACCAAGCCCAGCTTTCCCGAAAGGAATTGTGAAAACAAAGGTACATCTTGTGGCAGGAGGTTCCCTCTACTTTTTGGCTTATCAAGGAGAGCAAGAAACAACTGAGAGAAACAAAGCTGAAACAGCTGAGCCATTCTCCCTTCCTCTCACCAACACTGTATCACATACGCTTTGGAATTCAAGTCCTGGCTCAAGCAAAGGGAAGAAAGGCAGCCAGCCTCTGTGAGGTTCTTTAACCTTGGGAATATTTCCTACTCCAGTTCTAAGTACAGATTTGCTGATCTTCCTTATTCATGTGGTCTGTTTCTCCTACAGAAAAGCAGACATGGGCAAAAAACATTCCCAATTTCCCCCCAACAACTACAGAAGAATCTTCTCATTGCACACTTCCAGAATGAGCTCACCAGTTCTCCCAGGGCCAAGGATCATACTTGTCTTTTAGTGCTACTACAGCTTTTCTCTGCTCAGACCATTGTTTGAGGATGCAGCTCTGGCAGCGCCCTGCTCCAGCTGGCTGCCACCCCACCCCTGGAGCACATTCCCAGGCTGCTGGACCCTGGCTCTCTGCTGCGACAGCTCCCGAGCTGCACAGAGGGATTGTTGAAACGCTCCGGACAGCCCCCCCAGCATCTCATCTGCCTGACAGCACAGACAGACAATTGTGCTAGCACAGCTGAACAGGCAAAACATAACACAGGCAGGAACAGGCAGCCAGCACATCGTGGCAAGGCACCACAACTCCCTACCCAGGAGAGCTTAAACCAGCTCCTCACAGCGCTCTGTCTTCCTGGCAAACTGCCTAAACCATTTTTTAGGGTATGAGAACAGATAGATAAAAAAAGATTTTATTACAAGTTCTAACTCTAGGATTTTGTTAGCTTTATTTTCCAGACAAACAGTTTTTCATCACTAATTCCACGGGACCTTCCAAGAACAGGCTGAGGTCATCCAGCTTCCACAGGGATCTGCTGGCAGGAGTAGGCTCTATCCTACAGCAAAGCCCTGACCATAACCAAAAGTAAGAACATCCACCACGCAAGCTAGACCAGACTGGAAAAGCCCTGAGGCTTCCAACTGTTTCTGACGGGAGTTATCTTCCCATGACTTTGCAGCTGGAGAAAGCACAGCCTTTCCAGGTTCTAGCCATCTCCCATGCTCTGGTATTTTAAAAGTATCAGTTTTGGGCATAAACCACGCAAATGACTCTCAGGTCATTAACTCCATCTGTCACTGGAAGAAAATTTCAGGGGTCCCACGCTACTTTGGCTGGTTACTCACAGGCTCCCTTCACCAGGCTGTCTCACATTCCAGCAGAGCTTCTAAGAGAGCATTTTTCAGAAGTTAAAGGAAGGCAACCAGATCCCAAATCAATAAAGGGCATTCTACCCTAGAGTTTCCAAGTGCTTCTTATTAATACTCAATCTGGAGCACTAAATGAGCATTTTCACTTTCAGGAGCAAGATGCCAAGACTGGGGACCCCACGTGCAGGCAGAAGCCACAAGCTTTTATTTTCTATGGGCATTGAGCAAGAAGGTACCTTCAGCATCCTGGACTAAGTGATTAGATCTTGGGAAAGTTTCTAAATTGGGTAACAGGCCACCACACAGCATTGCCTGATCAAATTCCAAAGTCATGACAGAGTAGAAAAAAGTTCCAAAGGATAGCTTAAGAGTCTGAATACTCCCTAAACACATCTCACCAGAACTGATGAAGTCACTCTCCAAATGCCCCCAAGGGCCACACTGGTGATGGAAAGATGCACTGGTTTCATCTTGGAAGTGATGTGAACCAGTAACCAGCACCAGACATCTTCAGTTGGCTCTAAGCACACAGACAAGCATTGTGCAGTGCCCTGTTTATATCCTGGATCCTGCTTCTTCAGTCTTTCCTGATTTTCTCTCTCCTCCAGCAGCCCCTGCCACTGTGTGGATTATCCTTCACCACATTACCCATCCATCAACTCAGTCAGCACTCTCACTCTGCTTCCTGTGTCTACAACATCCAGCACTACAGCACAATCCCACCCCCAACACCTGCCCTGTATGTCGAGATCCTTGTACAAAACAAGCCAAAGTCAGAATTAAAATTCCAGTGCCATACATACTTGGTAAGAAAGGGAAAATAAATAGATCAAGTTTATGACAGAATTGTAAATACACTCATTTACTAACCTGGAAAAAAGAATATATACTTTTGAGCGATTAAGAAGATTAAGACTCTCTCTAGCACAGACCATCTAACCAGAGTTTGTGATAAATCTGAAGTACATAAGGTTACCAGATATTGCTGACTAATAGGATACGCATTTGTTTTTAATAACCACAGCCTTTGCTAAGCTGAGACTAATCAGAGCAGTCTAAATTCCCACAAAGGTAAAAGAAAGCTCTTTTTCCTATGGCTGCTTTTTCCTGCCTTTTTCATGAGTCTGCACACATCTGCACAACCTCGGATTTAATTTTTAAAACAAACTCTGATAATAGCTAATCTTCTCAAGAGCAAAATTAATGTGCAGATCACATTTTAATAGGTACAAGGCTTCCAACATTTTTAACGGCTCTTCAAAGGTCATGAATTCAATTCCAGATCAACACATTCAAAACTCAGGCTGAAAAGTCCCTGCTTTTTCACCATCCCCGCTACAAAATTAACTGGGAACAGGGGCCCGAACTGCTGGCTTCGCTTGGGTCACATCACTGAATGTAGCCACAAGCTCTTCGCAGCCTCACTACCCCATGCAGCCCTGCACACACAGTTCGGCTCTTTCCCCCAAAGGCTGGCTCAGGCACTTGGGTAACAAGTAATATTCTGTTCTGATCAATAAAATAAGCAGTTCTGTTGGGATGCACACAAAAGAAAGGGAAATTTGGAACAAAGAAGCACTAGTTCAGCAGAGCAGCTTTGACTGTAATCACTCACATCCCCAGAGTGCTCCCAGACCTTAAGTTAGTCACTGCCTGCCACGTGCTGTCCTTTGGAAATAGGTGGCAGGGGAAACAGTCAAGCCTTAAATTTAATAAACTTTCCCAGACTGAGAACCTCCTACATCATTATTTCTACCTCTGACTACTACACAGACTGACAGAAGAAAGTTCAAAAGCTGTTTGTGTAGCTAAGAAGGGGCTAAACCACAAGCCAACCAAATAATGTCCATCCTGGACATTATTACGGCAATTGTCTTTGATGTTTAATTCCACTACTGGAGGAGGCAGAAAGAAAAGGAAGAGGAGTTGGTCCCACAGCAGAGCTCTCATCCCACTTGGTCCCATTTACTTCTTGTCTAGTCCCAAAAAGCCTCAAAGGAAAGAAAAGGTAAATAATCAAACCTGCAAAGAAACCCTTCTCTATCTACTTAATTTTTAAAAAAAAATCCACACAACAACTCCTCCCAAAAGATGCACAGAAAAGGACAATTCTCTCACCCGTTTTTTATTAAGTGCTACCAAGTGTGCCAGCATCACCACAGCACAGATCCTGACCAAATGGCTTCAGGTTGAGTCTTACTCCAGATAACATTAAAAATGCATTTCAAAGCAAGTATTTTTAAAAGACGAATGGCGTTCTCCCTACCTAATTGACTATTCAGAGAAAGAAAAAAATAAGTACAATTTTTAGGCTTTCAAGTTCCTGGCTATTAAACCACCTGGGAAACAGACGGTGGAATGACTTCAGAAGGAAACTGCTTTAGACTCAGACAGTTTAGCATATTTTTACAGGCTGGTCTTCTGCTTTATAGGCAGAGAAGAAATAAGGGTTTTTTTCCCCTATTGTCTTCAAGATTCAACCCACTGTAAAATAAACAGAGCAAACAGGCAAATATATCTATAAAACATTNAGTACAATTTTTAGGCTTTCAAGTTCCTGGCTATTAAACCACCTGGGAAACAGACGGTGGAATGACTTCAGAAGGAAACTGCTTTAGACTCAGACAGTTTAGCATATTTTTACAGGCTGGTCTTCTGCTTTATAGGCAGAGAAGAAATAAGGGGTTTTTTCCCCTATTGTCTTCAAGATTCAACCCACTGTAAAATAAACAGAGCAAACAGGCAAATATATCTATAAAACATTTCCCACAGATGAGTAATTGCTCTTTCCTTTGGTCCACAGGTTCGGAACCACTGCTGCCATTGTGAGTGTCCAGGTACAAAGACCATGTCCCGACATCAAATGCCTGGGAAATTGTCACAGCAGAGCCCTCACAGACCCCCAGAGCCCTCACAGACCACCAACGGCACCGTCAGCACTGCCCTTCCCAAGAGTGAACTTTCGGGATGAAAATCGGGTTTCAGCCATTCTACCAACAGGAGATCTGGTGCAAAACAGGCTGGGAAACCAAAGATGATGGTGCTACACCCACTTGCACTGCTCCTCGGGCCTCACAGGCAGTATTGTGGGCTGCTCCGGGAAATTGGTCAGCTTGAGCCTCAGGACAGGCAGGATCCCGGCCGCCGGAGATATCCCACGGGACAGAAACCCCGAAGACATCCCACGGGAGGACACCCACGGCGATGATCGCCCCGGAGCCAGCGCAGGAGGAGCAGCACTGAGCCCGCACACAGCCCTGGACAACCCGACATGTCACAGGCAGGGGCAGGCACGGCAAAACACCCATCAGCACAAACAAATGAACACCATTACGATCCCAGACTCCCGGTACCGGCGCTCAGCGGGGACCTGCGAAGGAGCCTCCACCGAAGCTTATGGTTTCTCAGCTCCGGCTCGACACCGGGCGATCTCCGGACAACCACCGGCACCGCCGGGCACAGCCCCGGCCCGCTCCCCGCCGCGGCTCCGGCCGCCCCCGGGGATCGCAGCCGCCCAGC
>VXBT01011641.1:0-118697 GCA_013400235.1 Oriolus oriolus
AGGCTCCCCAGGGAAGAGGTCACTGCACCAAACCTGACAGAGTCCAGCAAGTGTTTGGACAACACTTTTGGGCACAGGGTTTGACTCTTGGGGATGGTCCTGTGCAGGGCTGTGAGTTGAGTCGATGATCTTTCTGGGTCCCTTCCGAATCAGCTTATTCTGTGAAATTAAAACAGGACTGGTCCCAATACCGAGCCATTGGGAACACCACTCGTGACTGGCCACCAGCTGGATATAACGCCATTCACCACCCTCTTGGCCCAGCCATTCAGCCAGTTTTCTACCCAGTGAAGAGTGCACCTGTCCATGCCATGATCAGCCAGTTTCTCCAGAAGAATGCTGTGGGAATTCAGCAGTATGAATTCAGGAATGTGTTGTCTTAGGCAGCACATGGCACAGCTCCTCACTTTAAGCTATTATCCTTTGCTTTGAATCCCATGAATACAATGCCAGAGTGGTTGCACTGTCTGGCTGAACACTGAGGGAAAAATAATGACAGAAAAGTCAGTCCGGCATCTTCATGCAGGTTAAGAAAATTTGTTTGGATCTCTCTATTTCTAATGAGTGGAGTTACTAACAAAGTTGTCAGAGACTCTCCTGCTACATTAACTCCGAGTGATAAGTACTTAAAGTGTAATGCTATCAGACTTGCACATCTTGTCTGCCTCACTGAGCCATGCCAAACTGTTCCTGTGAGACTCTTAGAAGGATATGGTATCTGACAACAAATCCAGGCTGCTTCCAGATAATGCTGAAATTCTTATGCTCTTGAAATGTAATCCATCCACAAATGATTTTAATTATCTATATATCTATCTACCTTGTCTTTTCAAACTATGGCACTCAAATAGCTAATTTCTAAAGCCTAAACTGTTTGCACTACTTGACCAGGCGCTGACTTATGGGAAATCACACTATATTTCATCTCATAGGGAGCTTATAGCATCTGCAATAATGTATCTTACCTTCAAAATTGATCACATAACATGCACTTGCTAGATCTTCACGTAAGCAGCACTCTAAATATTTCATTAAGCTATAGAGTACAAAAATCCAGTGAATCATGCTAATATTTTACAAGCAAGCCAGTTCTGTATTATTAAATAATTCAGTTCAACTTTTAAAGCAAATAATATTCTACTTTTACATCTATTCAATATATACTTCTGCCAACTTATTCAATAGATGTTGCCATTAAAAAGTGCAGCTAATTGTAACATTTTAGGTGGGAAGTATTCAGTACCCAACAAATCTAAACTACAGACTGGTAGCAAGATACAAAGATATGCCATAAACTAATCCTTGGATGCAAAGACAGCTGGGAAATACCCTTATTTCAAAAATGGCAGGCATTTTACTTAAGCCTTACAAGAAAAGGCAGAAATACAGCATCACAAATCTCAAAGGTGTCAGCTCAGAAAACAGAAGCATGTGAATAAAAGTAAAATAATCATGCTTTTAATTTAACTCAGTACTCTTGGAGGACCAAGTGCTGGCGTGCACTGGCTGACATGCAGATGGTTTCTTCCTTCTCACACTGGCGGGGGGAGAGGATTCACAACTAATCACATTTTCTTTGTGCTGCCACTTTCTCAGTGGAAAATCGAAGCATTCTCTACTAAATCCAGTAAATAGGAAAACAGAAGGGGGAAAAGAAGTGATAAAAACTGTCCATGAGTTTGGCAGAAAGATTAAGTTAACTGAAAACTGTGTCTTTATAGAAACGGAGATCGACTATCAAAATATTCAAGGACAGCGAGACTCAGCCCAGAAGCCCAAACACTTTTGACATAAGATAGCCAGGTGTCCAGGAACAGAAATGTGATTTAGAATAACTTTCTTCATGGAAGGATCTATGACAAGAACTTCTGACCATAGTTTAGAAGGCAATGGATACTATGTATCAAGGAATGCAATATTATATAAACACGTCTGGAAGGCCCTAGACTCCAGACTGCCAGAAGCTCATATTATATAAATAAACTATCACCAAGCAAAAAGGAATATTACACAATAATTTATAAATAGACTGGTCTGAATCTGAATAGAGTTATTGCCTAATTTTAACACTTCTAATGCAATTTCTACATTAGACGTGACTTTTTTTTTAGCTTATGCTGGAATTGCTTCACCTTACTAAAGAATGATTTCATTAATTTTGGGCATCATATATATAGAATGCTTTGCAATACTTGAAAGATGTAAAAAAGCCTACCTTATAATTTAAAAAAACTTCTTTGGCAGCATTTGAGTTCTGTTTTAAATGATTTCATACAGTGCAACCCTGCCAACAGAGTGCTGAATCACATGGCAAGTATGTCACGCTGTACTCAAAGTCACACAGGACTTTTACAAAATTTGTACTAAATACGGAATTGTGAATAAGGCCCAGTAAAATTCTACTGAACTTCTCAAAATACATCAGAATATGCATCTTATTTTATCACCCTGCCAGTTAGATTGAACAGCAGCTATTGTTATTTTGTGCAACGTTACTGTTTAGTTGACGACTGCTATCACAGAATAAAGGTCAGTATTGCTTGGCCTTATGCATATACAACAACTAAACATTCCTCATCTTAAGAGCTATGATACCACTGATCCAGAACAAAATTCTTCCATCTATGGATCTTGTGTATCATTGTACACTAACAGCACCTGAAAAATATGAAGGAGAATAAATCTATTAATTTGGTCATGTTTCTGCATAGAGAGATTCCACTGTGATCAGTAAAAAATGTCCTAGTGCTATTGCAGTGTAGGTTTTCTGGCAGCGCTGTCTCCTATACTGTCCTAAATGCAATGTTTGGCCAGTTCCAGTCAGTGATACATGGCTCTTCAGATCATTACACTGGAAGACAACTGAGGAAGAACAGCTCTAACACTCGGAAGACTGCACTACAAAAAGCATCCAAATGTCAGAAATTATCTCTGGCCTGTACTTCTGATGGAGGCGTCTGTCTAAAAACCAGTGTAAGGGGTAGGATTCCTGAAAGCATATGCGGAACAATGAGAAAGTTAGTTTATTCCAAAAATGGTGGAGAAAGAGATAACTTACTTGAGAGAGAACAATTACAAAAGCTGTGTAAAACTGTACACAAGTAAGCAGAAGCAGGAATTACTGCAGTAGAGCAGACCATCAGGAACAACACCCTGTCTGAAAGTGGCCAGTACAAAGGGAGGGAATGAATGCCTTCCAGTCTACTTACTCACTAACAGCTTGCTCTTTCCCTAACCAGTCCAAAACTCATGCTCTCACTGATGTCTTGTGGCATTTTGTTCTGTAGGCTAAACATGCACTATATCAAAATGTATTTTCTTCTATCAATTTCAATTTAAATTCAACTGATTATTCCCTTGTATAATGAGTATGTACTGTTTGCCCCGCAGTACACAAAGACAAATTTTTATAATACTACTGTTTGATTCACTTTATTTTTAGGGTAAAACACACAAAAGCATTAAGACCCAACTGCCTAAAGCAAAAAAGCAAAATTAGGCTTTTTGTGGGTCAGGCAAAGGCAACTGTCGAGATGAGGGAAGCTATTTTCAGATACCTGTTGTTTCAGTGCAGAATAAATCAAAACTGACATTTCAAAGTTGACAGAATAGAAAGTGACTTGAGGAGAGGTGAAAGAGGAAAGAAAAATTCTCTCTAACATTTTTTGCATTTGTTTCTTTTACCTCTAGGTATCAAAATATCCCCATATACTTAGATATATCTGGGATGCTCTAAAAATTTCTTTCATGTAAGCAAAAGCTCCACTAATCTGTTTTATTTGACTTATCTCTTGCCCTTGTAATTTGAGAAAAACCCTGGACACAATAGCAATCACCAGCACAGGAGACCACTGTTAACTCAAAAGATCACTGTACTTTACTGACTCTTCCAGCTAAGGCAATACCATTCTGTTTTCTGTAATCAAAAATCAAATGTTTTATGAAATGAGCACACCAATTTTTACGTTGTGGAGCATAGGTTAATCTTCCACCCCAAACCAACTCAAATCTGCCAGTATCTAACTATTAAAAATTATCTATTTGCCTCAAAGGTGTGTTGTATTTGTGGACATTATTACATGAATTAACACATTTTTAGGCAAGCCCAGGTAAAATGTCTTACACATTCTGTTAAGATCCTCAGTCTGTTAGCCTGGATTCACTGCAAGGCACAAGAGGTAATATCTACACCTTAGACACTTAGAATTAGAAACACATCAATGGCATTCTCCTAAGGCTCCAGAGGCGGAAAAAAAAACTTCTATCAAGTGAGTGAATGGAAGTTGAGAGAAATGTAAATTTTAGTGAATTTATATTTTGGTGGCATACTTATGTATCAGGACCAATACTTCAGGAGACTCAACTCCTCTGCTTAGAATTCAATAGTACTCCTATTGACTGGGTTTGATGTTTAATATAATGGTATTGTTGAATTCTAGGAATAAAAACTGGTAACTATTCTGTTTCGTAATGAACACAACTGTGATGATTGTTCGCCTGAACCAAAAATAAACCACCAGATTTTGCCCCCCAAATGGTTCCAATTCATAATGCACCGATCTGGAGACAGACTTGATCAATAATTCTGCTTTCCAAAAACATAATGGAACCTTCTACAAAAGTTTGGCAGCACCATGAGGCCAGTGTAAGCAAATAAGACATAAGGGTAGCTGCAACTTAATCTTTTCATTTTTCTGATGTTTCAAATGGGCAAAACAGACTTTCAGACAGAACAGACTTCTAAGGTTTGGGAGCTCAACCTCAAATATATCATCACTGACACATGCAGAGATAGTACACTTCTATCTCTCTGTAAAGACCTAGCATTTTACTTGCGATTTCCATACAAGGAGATCAATTAATCTTAAGAAAGTTAAATAGAGGAAGGATACATCCAGCTGCAGCTATTTTAGTTCGCTCCAACTTCTCTCATTTAAGATTTTGTATTTGTCTCTCCCTGACTTTCCTTAATGCAAACTAGCTGAATTTTTCCCTCCGGGGAATGGGTAATCATGCTTTTTTGGTTGTTCAAAAACCCCTACAAGATACATTAACTGTCAGAACAAGGAGAAAACCATTAAATGTGTAAAAGACGGTGGTCCAAGATCGTGATCAATCATAGCACTGCACCTACTGACTGGTGTGCCCTCTCTCTGCTGACAGACCCTATTCATGCTGGATTGAACTGGGTTCTGTGAGAAAGACCATGACCCTCACCTGCCACCTGACATTAGAGAGCTCTGCCCGATTCACTAACAGATAGATCACATCAATAAATATGATTCCTTGCACCGAGCTGAGGAAACAGATAGAAAGAAAAGATTAATCTCTGCCGACTGACATTATAGGAAAGATGTAAAAGATAACAGAAATTACTGGCTAGGTTTCATGTGAACTCTGGTTCATTGATGCATGAGATAAGCTTTCCCAGCAGGCTCTAGCAGGAATTGGATTTTTGTTTCTCTGTGAACACTTTATGCCTGTCTTCATCTTCCTTCAACATTCTTCTGAGATGAAACCTTGTAGCTGGTGGTGTTTGCCCTTAGCACAGGCTTATGATTGACTTCCACAGAACCATATGGCTGCATTTAACATAACTCCAAGCCAGCACAGAAACTGTGTTATGCTGTGAATTTGTCTTAGTTTGTTTTCTGAGCAGAATTGCAATAAAAAAATTGCTTAGGAAGAAATAAAAGTGAATTTCCCCTTCCTTGGGGTGAGTATTAATGCTATCACAATCCTGGAAAAAGCTCCAAGATCACAGCAGATGAAACGACGATCAAAGTTTGGAGGAAAGAAAGAAAAAGAAGACAGCTATTATCCATATGCAAAAACAGAGGAAACATCTGTGGGAAATGGAGATAAGCCTCTTCTAGCAAATTATTCAAATGTTTCAGAAAAGCACTTTACATATGGTAACACTTGCTTGAATTTGGCTGGGTTTACACCAAGGACCCACCCTCTTTGAAAACTGAACACTGAAATCCAAGAAAGAACAAAAGTCCTTCTAGGGCTAAAGTGTCTTCCTTACTGCTTGTGTGTTCTTTCACATGCGGCCCTTGCAGGCTACAGCTCCACTGCTGGCTGCTGGAGACAGAATGGACAAGTCAGGCATAGCAGCTTGCAGCTGAAGCTTCAAAGAGCAATCCAGACAAGACAGTGCCCCAGTCTGCTGTGAAAGTCACCAGGACATGATGACTTGAAGGCCTGAATGCTGACAAAAGCCCCGAACTTCCTTTCCTTTGGTGTGTTAGAGTCAATCTTCCTCTGCATCACCCCTGCCTTCCTGGCAGGACAAGAAAGAACATAGTGCTACAGGATGCAGAGGGCACCTGTTACCCTAGTATTTGTTTCTCCAAATTCAGATTCAGGCTGCTAGTTCTGGATCCCAAAAAAGGAGGAGTTCATTTCTCTATATCTATGATCACAAGAACCAGAATAATCAGATGGCTCTGCCAAGCCTGCTCCTTCATGCTCCTCTCTGCTATGCTGCACTCTGTGAAGATGAACAAGGGGAACAAACAATGCTAAGCCACACTTTGCAGAAATGAGCAAGGGACTCCAATGCAAAGAATGCCCCATGCTGGGTGAACGAGGAAGGAAACCTGGCTCAACTGTAGTTACTCATACTGTTCACTGCAGAACAGTCCTATTACTTACTTTCCAGATGAGAGTGAAACTAGATCTATGCATCGCTGAAAAATATCAAGCAGCTCTGTTGCCCTACAGGCTTCCTCTGGGTCTCTCAGAGGACTGGTACTTACACAGACTTCCACCTAGGTTACAGTGAGTGACTTGGCTCTTGGTATTGTTGGTGATGTTCACTTCTGAAGGAGGCAGCAATTGGGAGTGAACTTGGCAGCCCTTTACTGCACTTTCTGATACTGAATTCAGTATTTCTGATACAATATTCCTGCTATTGCAGTTCTCATCTCTCCAAAGGACGGTAAAGCAGAGGAAAGCATCTGAATTTTGCAGTGAGGACCTGAAATGCTTATGTGAGCAGTAAGGATTTATATTACAAGTCCTTATCATCTTTGTTCTTCTGGAATCATACCCCTAACAAGATAGAGACAGGGAAAGTTCTCTCTGAGATGAGGCATTCTAACCTTTGCCAGTTCCTATCTTAAATATTGAATAAGTTATAGTTTCCAGGCAGAAAATCAAAGAAATGTAGAGCACAACTACTCTCCCAATCTTTTTACTACCCTTGCTGTCTTTATAAAGTTTAAAGAGAAAAATTGTTCTAAATATCTCAAAAGGCACATGGAGAGTATTTCAAAAAGAAATATAGTTTAAGAGGGACCCAGAGCTGCATTGTGTACCCAAGGATTAATTCAGAAGCTGGAACAAAGGTTGAAATTTTGTCTGGACTGACTGAGCTATTGGACATTTTAAAAGAAAATAAAACCAGAAGGAATTTAAAGAAGTGAAGTATTATTCTGCCAGTGACTGATAGGATCTGATTCTGCCTCAAGCTGCAAGCAGGCTGAAGATTCCATCATAATGGATCTGTGAACCTCAGCTCACTTACTGATGTCCATAGCTGTGTTTCTCTCACAATTCAGAGTCTATGATAAGTCATGATGAACTCTGTGCTGCCACTTCTATGGTATAAGCAGTCACTCACACAGCCAGAGTCTGTCACTACAGCAACAGCACTGTCACAACCTCTGAGCTACAGCCACTGCGACCAACTTGGCAACTGTGCACGTACTTGTGATGCAACAGTCTATTTTCTACAGCTATTTTCCAGTCACTGTTCCTTGGTGAAAACTTGAATACTGTGCTTGCAGAGTCTCTCATATGCAACATGCCAAGTTTCATAAAACTGAGAGATCATCATTCACGGATTCAAAAAGGCAGAAGATTACATCTTATGCTCAGAGGAGGGGGATGCTTTATCTTTTATGGTTCTCATTTCCACACATGCCTTTTTGCAGCTGAACTTCTCTTTGTGCAATCAGCATTATCAGAGATGTTGAATGCAGGCACTACACAGTCATCCAGGTCTTTGTTTTGCCATGACATTTGGTATTGTTTCCTCACCTGTTTGAATGCGACAGAAAGAATCTCCAGAATCTGTTAAAATTCCCTTCTGGTTCAACTTGACCTGCACTTATTGGGATGGTAAGATCAGCTGCAGCCAAGGAACTGTAGAAAGAAGTTAGTTTTTAATTTTGCAAGTTTTGTGTGCTAGCTTTATGATGTTGATGATAATTTTTTACTAAAGTGTTAACTTGTGATTTTATTTAAGAAACTTTGAAGAAACTTTAGAAATCATATTGAAAGCTTTCTCGTCTGCATAGGCCATCAGAGACAGAAAATCTCTGATTATTTCTGGCTTCTGTCACTAGTAGAGCATACGCCAGCAGCCAAGGTTTCTCACCATATTGAGTCAGTCCTATAGGTGATGAGGTGCATTCAGTTCAAAAGGATTTCACAAATAATCACAAGCAGTAAAGGACAAGATACTATCTCAGTTTTCATCCTAGATATTCAGCCTCTAGTCGTCTAGCAATTTATCTATGTCCCGCCTTGCTTAACCAACTCCTATCCTTTTGTACTCAGCCTTCAGTTTTCTCCTCTACCACTACTAAGTTTAATACAGCATGCCCTAAACTCAGCCCTCCTGAACCTTCTCCCCAACTGATGACAAAGGTCCCCATTCAACCTCCTTTCAAAGAATTTCTACTTAAATACAACAGGAAGTTTTCAAACCCCAACCCTGCAAAAATACAAAATTTTCAGAAAATGAGGGGACAATAGAAAACAGAAAATACAGAATACAGAAAAATAGAAATACTAGCAAGTTTTATCAATAAGTAATATAAATACAGTCATTTGCTGATAGTGAATCCTACGTATTTTCAGATTTTGACACCTAAGTAACTTGGGGAATAGGACTATCAGGTTAGGAAAAAGGAAAACAGACTTCTTACTTCAAACTAAGCTGATTTGTCAACAGGTACACTAATATATGTTTATACATTAGAGAAGAGAATAAAGCCAACAATACATATCACTAAAATACACTGAGATTTCCAGCTGTTTTATGATAATTAATACACTGTGAATACATCTCTCGAAGCTATAAACAACTATTCTTTAGGTCTAGGCCTATGAATCATTAGAATTTCTATGTAAAATGTCTATTTCGATAACCATTCTTAACACTAAAATTGTCAAATTCATTAGATTAATATTCTCTCTGTAAGCCATACAAATGAAGAAATAGTATTTCATAATGTAATGCAAGCATGACATGAAACCAAAGAAACAAATATATAATGATTCTAGCTGTGACACAGTATGTTAGTGACATTGATAAACTGAATCTTCATGCTGATAGCATGTTGTAGTCTCAAATCTATTATGCTTTGGAACTGATGTATTATTATCTCTGGACAACTTTCACACCAGGAGATGATCCCTGCTAGCGTAATTTTAAAAATGAAAGGATTACAAACAAGATAAATTTCATTGTATTGTTACCTGAATTAGTATCAACTAACAGAAATTTTATATAACATAGTCCATTTGCTAAAATACTCACATTTGGTAATTCTATTACAAACATACAAAGCATAAACCAGGCATGGTTCTATTAACACTACTACAGCATTTATGCATCCGAACCAGTAGTGTATGGCAATTGTTCTACACGGAACAATAGTATTTGGCTTTATTCTGTTTTAATACGAGATGCTTACATTTTTACTTTGAAGAAAATATATTGGGATCTTCTGGCAAATATCTGCAATACCTTTGAGTTTGCTGATAATGATTGACTAATTGAATTTAACATACCACTCTCTTCCTGCTGTTGATTTTAATTTGTGGCAAAGTGAAAGCTTAAGAGTTTTTGGGAGAAGCAAATCAATGTACTGTGTCAATATATATTACAGATTAATTAGTGGGCAACTGCAGATCTCCTCATTTAATCAAATAGCACATTGTCCCTTTTATAAAGTTAGGAGTTACCATTAGCAAAACAGAATTTGGACATAAAAATCTGATTTTTAATGGAGTATAAATAAGCAAACAAAAAAAGGTAAATTTATGATTAACAGTTCAGAAATGGCACTTCTTTGTCAGGGTTTTTTTCTTTTGCGTGTGCGTGTATCAGAAACAAATTATACTGATTTGGCATAAGAATGCCAAAACATAATTTAGAAATTAGACACAGGTTATTGACAAAGTTAAGTAGATATGGAACAGTTCTAAAATATAAGTTTTACTTAAACAAATTGAAATATTAATTTATGTGGAATTCTCTATTTACAGTTACATATTTATCAGCAGTTGCAATCTCAAACTAGCTGGTAAAAATATTACAGATTAAGTATGTAACTCTTCTTAACTTCTTTCATTGGTCATTCTTTATGCTATTTTACTTTGTCATAATATTTATAAAAGGGATATTTGCTAAGTAGTAAATATGTTACAAACTGAGGATCAGATCTGGCAAATGTGTAATCATGCAAATAGTTTGCAACAGCCTGCAGACTTGGGCCATAGAGAATTAATACAATGTCAATCGCATTCTTAATATCTTCAAGCAAGCAAGATTTGGCAGTCAAAGTTTACCGTTTTGTATCTACTATGAATCAGTACGACAAATTACTTAGACTAATTTTCAAAAAATCAGACATAAGGATGAGTAAGTTTATTCCAGATGTTTCCCTGTCGCAATTATTTTTTAAAAATCACACTTTCTCTCCTGTGTCAACAGTTAGCATCATGCAAACACTTAAGAGTCACATACCCATAACTGCTATCGTGATATGTTGGAGAAAACACATCCATCTCTATAAGGTTGTCATGACCATTTGCAAGGACTGCTTGACTTTCTAATTCTCTATACATAAAGATACAAAAAGATGAAATTAGAGTTGCATTTTCAAATTAAAGAATGGGATGATCCCACAAAAAAGAATATACTAGTTCTGTTGCGTAACTTGGTTTGTGCAAAACTGAATGTGGGATTTATCTGCCTTCCATGCTGTTCTCTGAACTACATGCTGGATTGTAACCTGAAGACACATCATTATAAGGCTACCAATAGGTGGTCATTACCCTTTGGTGATCCCTTATTTATGTGCAAGTCCTTGAACAAAATTCCTGGCTGCTGCCTGTGGCAAGACAGGCTTAAGGATTGAACAGTGCATAGTGGGGGATGTTGTTTACTTGATGAGGCTGGACCAGTGAAGTAATAAAAGTGAACTGAGACTATTAAAAGACAGTCTCTTGCTGGCTATCTGGCACAGCCAGACAGCCAGAAAAGTATGCAGAGGGCTGGCTACCAGAGTGAATGGGGAGCTCATGTTCTGCAAATGACAATGCACAGCAGCAGAAGAGGCAAAGGAAGCGTCACAGACTCTAGTTCTCTCAGGGAATAGCGAAGAAATGAAGGGGAGAAACGAAGTAAGCCGCTATTATTTTGTCTAGAACTGCATATTTCTTTTGTCCTATCCAAAACAGGGAATGATTAACATGGGGAAAAATACTTGGGTCCATTCTTACTTCAGTGACTGTTTACCTCTGAAAATGGGAATGATAAACTCAAGGAATACTGTGCAAATGCTACTGAATTCTGGATTACCAGTGCTTGCCTAAGAGCCAGGGGACAAAATACACAGCATGATCAAATTCCAAGTACTTATGGTGACAGCAGAGGGATATTTGAGCAGGAAAGATGCCAGAGGGATCAAGCAAAAATCTAAAGTAAGACACTATTGACATCAAAGAAAGCTTATAAGCATATGGGCTTGGTGTTTTAGGATTCAAACAGATGCTCAGTGAGAACCCGACAGTAAGAGAATGTCAGAAGAAAACAGAACTTTTTTATTTGACTTTAGTCTTTGAAAACAATACTTAATTTCTAATGTGTTTATATAATGATCCCATAATTATGGCATGCCAATTTTTCAAATGCATTCATGCTGGCAGCAATCTAAGCAGAGTCCTGCTTCTTCAACTTGCAGATCAGCAATGTGACACACCCACAGTGATAAACAGGGTCTTCAGAAGAGCGGGACTTGAACTCCATCCCCAGTTTCTGCCTTTATTTTGTACTATGTGCCTTCTCAATAGAAGTAACATGTCTAATCAAGTCCATGTGTGAAAACCTGGAAGACTTACAGAACAGAACAGTTTTTAATTTGATTAAACCAGGCACTGTTTTAGTGGGTGGAATGTGTAAAATAGCTGGTTTGAGCAGTCTTTAACCTCTAGCAACACTGTGCTTTTGCAGACAATCAATCAGCCTCTCCACAAATTGATTTAAAACTTCCCTGGAAACTATCAACACCCTTTCCACACCTTAATCAATACTGAAGGCAATTGGATCATTGGCAATCCACCCTAATAAAGAAATATGCATATGTTATTTAATTACTAGGAGTTTCTAAAATCTTCACATTCTAAAATGAACTTTGAATCAAGTTTACAGAACAGGTTTGAAGTAACACATTCCAGGAATTATTTTGTCTATACTATTTCTGACATATTCCAGTACTTCAATTAAATCCTTCAAAATGCTAAAATATTTTCCAGCCACCAAGTATTTCTTCAACCAATTCATTTTTTTCCCAGAAAAATAAGTAGATAAGTAGCTGAATACAGTATATGTACCTATCACTCTACTTTTAAGACCAAGTGGTAAAAGAAGACTAAGCAGTGTCTGTATAAACTATGAAAAACATGTTCGTTCCTTGGCTACTTCCTATAAAAAAATCACAGTCCATCACACAAAATGCAGCAAACTTTCAAATGAGGTATTTTACGCAGCAAATCTAGTAAGAAAAAGCAAAGCTCTTCTGCGATTCGCTGGTACGTCAGCATATAGTCTGGATAAAGTTACATAATATTCTCAGAGATTTACTCCTTGACTGGAATATGTAAATTTTCCCTTGCCAACAAACTGATCTTTCACATTCAATGCCTAAAATTAATGAAATACTTCCCAGGAAATGCACTAAGAGATGCTACCAGCTTCTTTTTATCTACAAATTTGTGAGTTCTAACACACTTTTCCTCTGTGCATCTCTAACATTCATAATTGATTGTGCACTAGAAAAATTCTGCACATTCAAATATTTAACAGAGAGAGCATTTAAAGAAGTAATTTACTAAGTATTTTTAAATATCAGTAATTTAGATTCTACTAGAACTCAAAGTCATGAGAATGTAACTACTGATACTGGTGCTCAAGAAATCATTACTAAAAGTAGTAGTTGAATAAAAACTTAAAGCTCAGTGATAATAAAAAACCTACTAATATTTAATTACTAAATCATCTTTAATAATATTGAGACCTCTGACTCGTAGTCATATGTTTGCATGACTTTGCCTGTCCAACCAGTAATTTAAAGGACAAAATGGAAAGTTTTTTGATTTCTTCCAAAGTACATGCTATTCTCTAGTGGTGGCTCCTCCAGCAGATCTATTGGCTCTACAAATAAACCTAACTTACAGCAGGCTAGGGACCAGTCAAATAGTAGAGATCATTAAATGTTCACTGACAGGTCCTGCAATCTACAGGAAATCTACAGGAAACATTCTCTTACTGTCTTGCTTTTTTTGTAGGTTTTACTGAGCCCAAATAGAGGGAAGACAATTTCTGCCTCTGCTTGGTAACCTCACTGTCATTTAAAGATGGCATCAAAGACGAAAGAAGCACTCACATAATTCAATTCATTCAAGTTTCAGTTTTAGGTCCTCAGAAACATTTAAGCAAAGCGTCTTTTTATATTTTAAAAAAATCTAAATCGGAGTTTCTGTTGGACTTCACTGATCTGTTACCTCATAGTTCATCTATTTAGCCAGTAACAGTGATGCTTTGCACAAATGCATTAATTCTTGTTAACAGTACTTTGCAAAGAGCCAAACTGCAGTATGTACTATGAAATACACAACTGAATCCAATATTATGAAATATATATCTTAAAGTCACTTTCACTTTTGCTGTAGAGTGATAGGGACTAAAACCTCCTCCAGGCTTTGCTAATACAACCCTCTAGCCTACATGCACATACACAAACCCAGCCAATTCACTGCCCAGCTATACATGACAGCAAACTGTATGTCATTTTTATGCCACCCATCATCAGTATGAGCCTATAGAGCTAGAAAGATAGTCGTGTATATATGCTGACATTCACATTCTCTACCTGTAAATGGCTGTCATCTAAGTCAGATAAAAAAAAAAGAGAGAGAAGAAAAAACCCCCCAACAATGAGCATATGCTAAAATATTGCCAAAGAGGAAATAAACTTTCTTTTAGTCCAAGAAAAGGATGAAGGAAGAGACCTATCACAAAGTTGTTAATATAGTTGAAGCTGAGCCTGAAAATCACACTCATTAGGGAACCTTAACCAAAAGGGGAAAAATCAATGACAAATAAGATGGGTACTTCACCTCCAGAGTTCCAACCAAGTAACACTATTAGAAAAACCACAGTAGTAGGGCTGTGTCAGTTTTTAACATGAAATTTTTACACTTCCACAAGTGTTCAAAACTTGAACACTCAAAAAACCCTTAGCTTTTCATCAGGAATATTTAAAAGATAAAAAGACTTTACTCTGCAAAAAATACTTAAGGCTGGAAGTGGCATTCTCATTCAAGTAGTCCTATGCCTTTATAAACACAATAAAAACATATATGGCAATAGAAACTAACATCAAAGACCTCACCTATCCACTTAAGATTAACTAGCATCAGGAAAACATCAAACATCTTTTTCCCACTAAAAACTTATTTGTTCTATAAGAAAATTCTTTCTTAATGTACTAAATTGTTTGAATACAATGATGAAATCTCTTCAGTGGAATTCTGTTCCACAGTGCTTATGTCTCATAAACAACACAGGAGAGTCCAAGAAAACTAAGAAAAGGAACAGCCATTCCAAACTGTCTAACGGAGGAGTTGCCTGACACATCTATGGCAACAAAAACTACTTAAAAGAGAATCTTAAGGTCACATATGTTTTAAATCAGTCAAAATCATCCTTACTTTGCTATAAAATGTAATTTAAAGGGGATTCAAAAAAGAAACTGAAGGGATTTCATAAACATTTTCAAGAATTACTGTCAACTTCAATATAGTAATAAATGCTCAGTTTAATACTAAATTGGAATATTATGGCTTTCCTTAATAAAAAATTTGTGCTGATTGAGCGTTACACGAGTACTAATTAATCAGGTAAATTCAGCTTTGTGCCAGTAAGTCCTATCAATTTTTTTTATAGATCATTCTGCACCTAAAAAAGCTAGAGTCACCTTTCATATTAGCTGCTTCTTTCCTAGAGCCATTTATCAAGGACAAATTTATCATTACACCAGAACTGAATTGTTTCGTCTCATCAAATTCCAAGCACCTTTAAAAACACTTAATTTCACATAAGTATTTCTTTAAAGGTACCAAGTATAAGAGTTAAAAACTGCTGCTGAAGGTTATTTGACATTTGATCTGTATGACAGTATATATTTGACACATAACATATCTGGCAAGTAAGGCAAGAAATTTCTTCAAACAGGCAAAAGTCACAGATGAGGAACAGGAAGGAAAATGCTTGTCCAGAAAAATTAATACACTCAAATTACTCTGGAATAGGACTGTAAGGGAGAAGAGAGTCATTCTGGATTTTAGAGTGAGGACAGATTTTTTAAGGACTGCAAAGTTTTCAGTTTTGCTTGCTGAATGAGGGGAAGTATTAGCTGCAGGTCAACTTTCATGAAGCTAAATGTTTTCTTTAGAATTGCCAGAGTCTGTAGTAGTACCTAAGTAATTACCTGCTTTCCAGTGGTGCATTACTGCCAAGCACCCAGCTGTCCTGCAGCTGGACTGACTCAGGTGTGGTTTGCAGCTCGGCGGGCAAAGCAGCCGGCGGGGCCGGACTCTGATTCCTCCTATTTGTCAGTGAGTTTCTGTTAAGTGAGGTGATGGATGGGTGATGCTGTGCTGAATGTTGCTTGTGAGAAGGTGGCAAAGGCTGCAGGGTCGACTGGCCTTGGTTATTTGGAGGTTGTTCTAAGAAGAAAGAAAATTAAAGTTCGTTATACAACATCTTGGCATTTGCTACAACCAAAGCAGAATGAGAAATTCAATATAATCCTATCATCTAATATATTTGCATATTATTCTATTAGCAGGCATTCAGTGACATTCTGTAAGAGCAAGTTTACCCTTGATACACCAAGTTCTAATTATTAATATACAACAGATGGTAAAATTGCTTTTGGTTTTAATTTGTTTCAGTTTTTTTTTAATCTGGTTTTATTAACACCTACAGAAAATAGCATCTGACAGATCCCCTAATGTGCCTTTAGACTTCAGCTTTTTTTAACAAACCAACCCTGAAATTAAATGGGTAATTTCAGTAGAACACAAAGGTTTTCAAAATGCATACAATCCCTATAATTATTTTACGGAGTTTTTTAAGCTTTATTTAACTGCAATAAATTATTACAAGCTAGTTGCTAAACAGCAGTAGACTACTCCAGTTTAGTGCATTTCAAATAAGGCAGATCTGCACTATGATCTGCTAATAGATGCTAAGTATTCTTTAGCAGAAGGTCACTCTGTGAAGCAGATGTTGCTTCATGGATGTTTAACAGACTGATTCACATCTGATTACAACGTCAGAAGTCTCATATACTTAATGACCGTCACATCCATTAGAACACACACAGAACAGATTTTCCAATTTCACACTATGCAATATAACTACAGCTTGGAGGAAGTCACAGGTGATAAGAGAGTCAGGCCATCAAAACAAAAGGAAATATTTTCTGACTTAACCAAAGCACACAACGCCCATAAAGCTTAAACCCAAAACCTCAAACCAGCAAAACCTGCAATCAAATACCTCCATCAATGTCAGGTTTTAACAACCTGTTCTGTAAAATCAGTAGCAAATAAGTCATAAATTGAAGACAAACCTTTTACAACACTATGCACACAAAACTAAAGAAACCTTGACACTTAATTTACTACAATTTGGCAGTGAATGATGACACTTAAACATGTAACACTTAACAATTATGTAATTCAAATTGCAATATATTTCCTAAACTAATGTAGCAGAACATACTTCATAATATAAATGCAAGTGTTAAGCAGAGGAGAAGATACAGGGCATGCACTTTTCTCGCAGTGCAAAAGCTTTCAGGTAGTTTTTAAATTAGTTGTTTGATTTCCATAAGCAATTCCCTTTTGGAACTGGTTATAACTGCAAATTGTTACAAACTCAATAATAAAACACTGGCACAGAGAACACAGGAAATGTATTTCTGTTGAAACAGACATTTCCAATAACTTACAGGTGACTACTATTAAAATTAACTTAACTGTGAGCAATCTCCCAGGTTGTGAACATAAGACAATACAGAAATGTTAAGAAATAGACTTAAACAGAAAAAACAAGTCTTTGGAATAATTTCCTTTCTGAGAACCACATTCTTCTTTCCAGTGATTTTGTGTGGTCAACATGACTTTTGTCACAAACAACAGCAATGCTGAATTTCTCATTAAAAGAATGACAGCATTTATACTGCCAGTAAGATTTTCAACACCAAATCCCTAATATATTAATGAAAAATTCCCATCAGGTAGGATACAACTGATCAGCTTTATCTTCACCAACACTGACACAAAGGCTGTCACTGCATGCGATTACCATCACTATCAAGGGCTTTAAGCCACATTTCAACAAGGCAACTAAAGGAAAGTTAACAGACCAACACTAGAGCAAAGAATTTTCCCCATACCTACTTAAAAATTTATCTGATTTAGATTACAAGCTATTTATCAGCTGGTGCAAAATTAACTGTGGCCTTATATTTTGCAATATGTAGGTGCATGTGTATATAAACAATTATATATGTGCATGAGTCTGTGTAAGTATTTACACATGTGTATATGCAAATATATCTGTATAAATTATTAATTACAAAAATTAATTACAAAAATTACAGAAAAATGGCAGGTGGAATGAAGTAATTCACATTAATTAATTTTTAATCAGATAGATTAATTAAAATTGTTCTTAGGATCTGACTTTTCTTTTTTATCCCCCTTTTTGGCTCTCCTACCTGCCTAGCCTTTTGGGACAGTTTTGCCATGATCAGTGCAAAACCCTCCTCCAGCTAAAATGCTATCCTGACATCCCTCTTGTTCATTAATTTCTCTTCTCATTTACAATCTCTGCTGAAAATCAATCTTTTAGTCTATCACATTTAGTACTAAAGGTCTTGCACCATTCTTTGCTAAAGACAAAGCAGAGGATTAATCATCGCTGTTCTCTTGCACAAAGAAGGGTGTGAGTGCCAGGCTTGTCTCAGGTAGGTGTCAGACCTTCCCACACACTCTACTGCCAGTGAGGAAGATGGATAGTGAAGGTTCTGCAAAGTATATTTATGTACTTCACAAAAAAAATGCACAGATCCAATAATTACCCTGATACTATGCTGGAAGAGTGGAACTGTATTACTCAGATCATAGGCCAGCAATCGGGGATTTAGATTATTCCCCTATAAATTTACTATGAACCAAAAGGCCCTTCTGCTATATAACATATAAACATTACTGATAGTGAAGATACAGAGGAACATATAAAAGAAATTAAGAGAGGCTAGAAGGGAGCTAGAAGGCCACAGCAAATGCAATCTGGAAAAGATCACTTGTTTTCCAATCCCACTTTCTCCCTCCGTAGGAGGCTGACAAGTAACATTTTCTAGTGTCTAAGGGTGGCTTCAATTGGCAGGGGATCTACACCTTCCTCAAAATCAAAAATGCCTGAAAAATCTGGAATGATTTATTTCTTTTCTAATTGTGCAAAAGCTACAGGTAGCATTTAACAAGGTTAGATTTTCCATAAATCAACAGACCTAAAATCTATATTTCTCTAAATTTCCTCAGTCTTACACTGTCATTGGAATGAGAGATCACTGAGGACTGCTCTTTGGATCTTTTCTTCAACCTGCCAGATTTCCCCAATACACAGTTCTTCTGATTGCTGCACAATTTCTAACAAGAACCTTAATGTCGCACCACTGATTTGTGAGGAAGAGATAATCACCACAATAGCCATGTTTTGAATACTGTTCTTAAGCTGGAGCCAGATTCCCTTTTTCACTCTTTTAAGGAGTTAAGAGCTAAAGAACAGCTTTCAGTATTACTGAGGCTTTCACAAAGCTATCGGTTTTATGGAGTAACAGCCTCTCAACATCCCTGTGACACTGAAAGTATTCTCACTGCAGCAGCAGGGAAACTGAGGCATGTATGTTAGGTGATTCATACAGCTCTCCTGAGAAATCAGCATTATTGCCAGAACAGTTCCAGTTTTTTTGCTTTTCCTACTTAAGGAGTTTATAAGGACAGTAGGAGTTGCATGACATGACATGTACTTCATAAACTCCGCAGCACTGGACACTACTCCCTGTAAGAACAGCCCTGCATGTGCCACAGTGTCTAGCGTCAAGACCCTGAAACTCCTCTTTCCTCCTTATCAACCAGTGTGTTGGAAAATGATAGTCCTAGAGTGAAATACTTCTTCCCTTGGTTATTGAAAAGACAGCAGCCCTGGGACTTGGCCAGCTCTCTCACAACAAACCACTTATTAGAAGAAAAAGCATTCAGATCTGATAAAGTGCAATTGGGTTGAAATACTTAAAAACTATTCCAGAAAGATACAGTTGCTTTGCTTTAAATTGGATTTTAAATGCTATCTTAATTGATTTAATCTAAATGGGAACGTCTAATTTACACTAAAAATAAGCAGATATGGGTACAGGTAGGCTTATGTCTAAAAGTTTTAAGTTTAAATTATAACATTCTTGTTTGGTCTAGACCTTAATGACTGTAGAGCAATCCCATTCACTTAAAGAGAAGATTTCTGCAGCAAGAAGCAAATGTAATCTGGCCCAGCAACCAGCCTGTCAAAGTTCTTCAGGTGCAACAAACAAACTCCGTATTTTTGAGGCAGTTGTTGAGTAAGCTAGCATCAATAATTATGTGTGTGAACATATGTACTGAACTCGGAAAAGTCACAAGGAATTGTGTAGAAGGCTGTCTTACTACAGTTACGTGATTTTTGCAAAATATATTTAAATTGTTGTTCACCCTAGGGAATCACAGTGAAGCAAAGCAGCCATTTCGATTGCAGAGGTAAATTATATGCAGTTCTGTAGCCTTTCACAAAACCTCTTCCTCTTTTATTTTTCAAAAAGTAATTTACATTTAATTAATTTTATCATTTAATTGTTACAGAATTTGAACAGCATATGAAGGAGAAACATTTATGATACCTACAGCCATGTGGGGGAAAGGGGTTAATTCAGAGGTAGAAAAGCAGACCAAGTATCCATGAAAAATAGTAATTTGTTTCGTATTTTGTGTGATGGTCTCTATAACAGATAGATCATGGAGACCTGTCAGCTAGCTACTCATCTAAGAAAAAGAAGTGAATTCCATTTGATAAGGATCAGGCTTTTAAATAGTGTATAATTAATGTGAACTTGGAGTTTCCATGACAAACACAAAAGTGAAGTCTTCCATTATTATATAAACATTTCAAATGTGAACAAAATGTTATTCAATATCTATGTCTGTGAGAGTCTTAACTCTTTCTGGTCAGGCTGCTCCTTTTCTATTCTCTCTTTAGAAGTCTCTGCCATGGTAAAGGAAATATCCATAATACATACTAGAAGTAAGAATCTGGTGTAGACTGAATGTTTTAGAAAACGGGTAACAAAAAATACAACCTTTCATTTGCAGGTCACTGGTCCCTGGTCTGCTAGCCCTTGACTGCTGGCAGTAAAAAGTAATTTCTGTAAGAACTGGTTTGATTTCCTCAATAAAACCCTTCAATGGACTTGAAATTTTACCTCATTGACACATGTTCATATCTCCAAAAGAACTGTAAGCAGAAGTGGGACTTACCTCAGCAGTCCCTGCAAACTGAAAAGAGTGGGTATGATGGCTTAATTATTCCTAGAGCTCCCAAAGGAGCTCTTTTAAAGTACCTGCTTATGGAGGGATAAGAGAGGCTACCTGTACTGCTATGGCCATGGCTTCAGGGATTCTGTGAGCAAGTAAAACCAATCACGCCAGAAGGTTCTGGTCTGGAAGCACCTTCCATGAGAAGCCACATTTAATTAATGAAAATGTAAACAAGGTTATGTGTTCAGAAAAAACTGGAGTATTTAAGCTTTCATTTGTAATTAGGCAGATCTGTCTTTGAATGAACCACTGCTTCAGTTCAGTTTTTTCTGCTGGGCGTGCAAGGCTCAAAGCTTCCTTTCTGATCATTTACTACATGCCAAAGGGGTAATTCAAGACAAGTTGCTTTGTGTGCTTATTTTATGGTTAATCCCTAGTATTTGCTTAGTCTTATTCACATCCAAATTGGCTCTGCTCTGCCAACTGCTGTAAGGATCCAAACCGCATGCTCAACGCAGGGAATGAGATGACACACTGCCTACCACCACAGGAGAGTCCTTTCACTCTGACTTGTTGTCAGCTTGCCCATCCTTTTCCGCGTGGTTTACAATTAATGGACGTAGAGATGGAAACAGAATTAACCCGCAGCCACTGCTGCTGACTTCCTCTTGAAGCACTCGGTGCTCCTGTGCTAGATACGTGGTGACAAGCATAAGGAGAAGTGACAAGGACACTTTGATCCAGATATGCACCTTGTGCGTGTGTGTATACTATAATAATATAAAATGGGCAAAAGGCAAACAAATAGCTTGATCAAAGTGGGCCAATGTTTGTCTCCTCATTAGTACAATGTCTGTAGGGTCTGACAATCTGTCAAGCTACCTGGGAGTGAGAAACTCCCAGTGAATTTAATGCAGGATACGCTCTGAAAGATTGCATTGCCTTGCTTATGATCCTAAGTTTGGCAGAAATAATAAAGAAAATCTTAATTGTTATTCATATTACACATTTTCCTTTAGGTCTCAGCATGACTTTACTTTCTAAAGAGAAATAAACACTTCTGCTCTGAATGGGAAGACTTATTTGATTGAGGAGAAACTCAAAATGATTCCATGGTTCACATGTGGTGTCTGTCTAAGACCAGATGATGAGAGGAGAGAAATAGCTGGAGCTCCCTGGAAGGCAGTAGGATAGCCCCTAACATGCAACATTGGTGTTTAAACCACAAAGTACATGTTAATAACTTCCCACTCTCTATAAGGACACTGTTCTTTACCAGTTAAATATACACAGGAAGACAAAGAAACAAATACATATTGCAAAATAACCGCAAGCTTTAGGAACTGAAGAAGAAATGCTTTTACCAATATTTTTCAGCTGTGCTATCTACAGGAGCTTTATACTTCCAGTTAAAGGTACACTTTTAACTTTGTCTATTTCACATCCACTGAGCATAGTATTTCCCTTCAACATCTTCATAGTGATAATATCTGTGCATTCTCAGCTGTTTTATAATTCAGCTCTCCCTAATGTTTTAGAACCTTACTGCAGAAATAGAAAGCACCAGTTAGTAATCTACTCACAAAAACTTTGTAAAGTATATGAACTGAGCTTTAAACTTACTTGAAAGGCACATTTTTTTGTCCCTGATATTTTTAGAATAAACAAGCTGAAAAGCTATACCCTATATGATATGTGACCCTATGAAGACAGATAACATAACTTTCTATTTTATGGCATTTACTTTGAAAATCTGATTAAGATAGATGTCTCCAGTTTGTAATTCTTCAATGTCATGTTGTCATAGTTCCCATCAGCAAGATGCTTTAAAGCCTTTCGATTAATATTGTATGCCAGAACTGAAATTACATCCTTTGTCGTTTAGTTCTTAATGGTGCAAGTGATATCTATCAAGCAGTGTTTTATGAAGCATGTGTGATTTTTATTACAGGCTGTTTTCACAAATCTTCTTCAGGTTTCATAAAGACTGTTCATGGTTCACAACAAATATGCCTTGCATTTAAAATCATGCCAATCCTCAATGGAAAACAAACCTTGGATTTTTCAGCAAGGTTTATGAATAGAACAAAACTCTTCCTTAATTTAAATCTGTATATAATAATCTTAATTAGCAAAGCAAAAAGCTTTGCTAATTAAGCCCCTCCACTTTGCATGAGAACTCTATAGTAAAAAAACCCTCCCAACAACAAAAAATATAATAGTGTATTCACAAGTTTCACAAGTAAAAGGTTACCTTTGCCAAATCTTCTAAGTGCCCTAATATTTAAAATAAAGATAGTACACAGGTAAAACAGAAGACGCAACATTCTCCTGTAATCCAAGTACAACAAAGATCTTAATTTGCAGCATCCATATTAGTAAAACAAGATGCATATAGTCAAAATTTCTTCAATTTACTGGAAACCAGATAGTTAGGGGCAGCTGAGAAGGAATCTTGGGGTTGGCTATTTTTGGTCAACCTGCCATTTAAGCTGAAATCTGCAAAGCCAGTAAAACTTAGGCCTTAGATGACACATGAGCAGAATATATTTTTCAAGTATTTTTTTGTCCAAAGACACAAAGAACCGTGTCTTGACACCTAACAGAGTAAGGCAAATACACTGCAGGAAGAAATACTGCCCATTGAAAAGAAAGTGGGCAATTCTTCCACAGATGGTTGTGAAAGGAAAAATCGCAGGATTTACTTCTGAAAGGTTTATTAAATGTTGTTTCCACTCTCTGTTGTTCACTGTGGGAACGGAACCAGCTCACTTTTAAAGCATTTTTTCCATTAGCTGGAATCGATTCTCAAAGCATTCCAACATAAACACCTCCAGCCTGCAACCACTCCATTAACCCTTTCAATACATACTAAAACACAGTCAACATTATGGCAGGCAAAATCTGTTCAATTTAAATACCATATAGTGATAATGTCTTCTTATCTCGAACCTATATAGGGGCCCAGCTAACAAAAGGTAGATACAAAAGCCTGTTGGGTGAAAGAGCTTAGATGTGGAGAACAAATACACCCGGCGCCAGGAAAACCATGGATGTTACCGTCCGTAAGGCAGACATTTAAAGTAACAAAGTAAACTGGACTTTGCCGGTTTTCAACTGAATTGTGGAAGCTTAATCACCTTATGAAAGCTGAACCTGAGATAAATATTTCAGCTTCAGTGAAAACAGCTATAGTGGAACTAGTTCAGCAAACAACCTTCCTAATAGTGGCCGCTTTATCCCCAGAGGGATTTAAGAAGAAAGATGAAAAAAGAAAAATACAGAAATACTGCTAAAGTAAATTGAAATTTAACCTGCTGGAGTAACATACTTAAGATTCTGCTTTACAAGAAAATGAAATAAAACCAAGAATATAAAACCCATGATGGCAACTACGCATAGGATGAACGAGAAGCAATACTGTACTTCCAATCCTGCTGTTGTATTACATGAAGACCATATCCTTCCACCCCAGCCTAACCCACATAGTAGTTAGCAGGCATATTAATAGACATTATTTATATTCTCTCTTTAGGATCTGAGGTCTGTAAAACCAAACAAAATCCTCCACTGTTAAAATGTCACTGAGTTATTTCCAACAATTTACCTGGAGATCAAACCGGGAAAAGTGGGTATCACACTGTGAAAAATGAGAAAAGCTCGCTCACTTGAGACACAAAAATGACACTCAGCTTATATTATCCAGAGATTCAAATATAATAATGCAGCCTTCAGTGGTGTGCTCCTGGCCTGGCTTCTCCACAGTTCAGATGTTTTGCATGAGTGTGGGCTCAGGGCTTCCTTCCCCACTGGGGTATAGCAGTCTCTTAGAGCAACAGTCTGTGAGGAGACGGATCATCAAGACCACAGGCTTCACTCAGTCACAGGTTTTTCTAGTCAGAATACACCTTTCTGCATCTTCATAAATTAAATCATCTTTCATCCTTATTTAGAGTCAGAAGTGAGAAAGTTATGCAATTATTGTTAGCTTCAGACAATCTTCTTTGCTGCTAACTCATGGAAATCAGTACAGAAACATGTTTTCAGTAAACAAATTGAAGGCAAATTCTTTAATCAGAAAATTCACGTTTTCATTCAAAGAAAACAAAAATGGAGAAGTCCAGCTGAAAGACTTTGTACGGGGAGAAAAAATTCAGCTTTCCAAAATGGTGACAGGGGACTGGAATTAATTTGAAAAGCCTTACGTAGCCAAAACCTGCCCGTAAACCACAGGTAAAATGATGCAGGGTATGCCACTTCCCACTTTGCTCACCCTGCACCTTATGTTTACACCAAATACAGACAGACACTTAATTTTGACTGCAAAAATTGTGATTTATAAATAATGTCAAAAAGAAGAGCCATGCTTCAGCTGTAAGCTGAGTAAGTTCTACAGTGATTCAGTCACAAAGACAGTGTGTTAATACATGTACTCGTCTCATATCGCATGCTTAAGTGGAGTTAAATGCAGTTCACATTGCAAAGTCTGAGGTATGACTTCTTAATAGATTTCCTAGCATTTTCAAGCATTAGATAATTTTGGTTCCTATCCAAAATCATTAATCCAGAGTGAGCTATGTGTATGTTTTTCTTTGTCTTCTGATTTTCTTACTACTTCCAAGAAAAACAATTTGCCAAAGCTATTTATTTTAGAAACATAGTTACTACTGTACAGGTTAAGAAAACCTGAACTTTTAAAACCTTTAACCTGAAAAATTACACTCACAAGTCATGATTATGTAATGCTTACAGATATCACAACCAGTGCTGTAAAAATCTGCTTTTCTGCCCAATATATAAAATAGCATCTAAAGGCTCTCTTACTACTAAACCTGACTTTTACTGACATATGGCTGATTTTCATGAAGAAGAAGCAAACCCCTAGTTGTCCTCAACTTCAATAGCCAGAGGGAAAATTCTGCATTAAGTAAGTCAAGTGAAGTTTTTGTCATGGACTTGCAACAGTTAATGCCATCCCTGGAACATTTTGCAAATTTACAAATCCAAAAGCAGTTTGAAAGGCCCCTAAAATTAGTTTATTAGAAGCAATTAAATTCTTTACCAATTTCTGCATGCTCAACCATGTCTGTACAGACAAGGCCACCCTAATAAAATCTGTGAAAGATAAGCTAGGAATGGGAAAACACAATATAAAACTTCTAAGCAAAAACAGGTGAGTTTGTTTCATCAGATTTGAAAGAACTCAGATAAGACGGATTCATGTTTTGCTTTGGAGGAAATGAAAATGGAACAGGGGCAGTGACATGAAAAGAAAATCAAGGGGGAAAAAATGGTAGAATTGCACAGAAGAGAGGTTGAATGAATAATACACAGAGGAGACCTCACGAAAGTGAAGAGATGAGAGAAAAGTTCTAAGAAAAATGAGAAAGCATATAGAATTTCATTAGAAAATCATAATAATCAAAGTTTTATGGAAAACATAGAAGTGAGATGCTTACTCTGGCTTGACTTTTAAAAAAGAAATTTAATCCTGGCCTCTAGAGTTAAGGCAAAAATTCCTACAGACTGCAGTTTGGGCCTTAGAGCAAGAGAGAAGAAAAGCTGTAGGTCACCAGATGAATTTTTGTCTCCAAATCAATTAATTGATCTCTTATCAAGTATAAGAAATATGCAGATTATGAAAGACAGGAAAAGAATAGGGAACCAAGCTTCCAAAATAGCTTTTAAATACTTTTTCTCTTAACTGTGTCAAGGAAGAGAAATGCATAATAGGGGGAGGCCTCCACAAGAGAAAACTGAGGAACTATTGTTCTCTAATGACTTTAAATAAGCTTTTTAGGCTCACACGTGAATTAGAATTCTGCTCTTCCTCCTTATGAAAAAAAACCCAACAAAACCACTCTTGATTTTAGTAAGATATTATTCTATTCTAATGACAATCAAATTTAGTTAGGTATCAATCAAAAGAACAAATCCATTGCAAAAGATTTCTTAAAAGGTATTCTGGGTTTCCAGTACAGCTGCTTCCCTTTTCAGAAGGAAGATTGAGTCATTAGCCCTCAAATCAAACCACAACTTTGAATTGCTAAGAGTTGAAACAAAAACCACCTTTCAACGTGATTGCCTCATTTCATGTAACTTATCAACTAAACTCTCCCCTACCTAGCACAGCATTTTAAGCAAATCTATAAATTCAGAGGTATAAGTGGACATGGAGAGTGATTTAATTAGACATTTGTATGTGTTCACTATTCCTTTTGCAAATGCCGTCAAGGACAGCAGTATGCTCAACAGTTTAAACAGGCTGTATTGCAATTAATGATAATAAACAATTTTGTTCAATACTAAACAAAAAGTTAGGGGTGAAAGTTCATGATTTTTAAAAGAATTTATAAAACACAGAAAAATGAGAAAATCAGCTTTTCTTACACTTAAATTCTCTATGTATTGTCATAAATGACTGTAGGCTCTTTCCTATATGTATTTTCATTGTCCTGGTTGTGTTGCTGCTACAAAGCTGTTTCCAGCAGATGATCTTTCACGTCAGTTTCCAGCTAAACTTTACAGCTTCTTGTCTGAACCAAGCTCCTTAAAAAAACATGGCTGATTCATGTCATAGTAAGCTGTTCCTTTTAATAACACTGCTGCAGTTCTCAGACAGACACTGACAGAACCAATAAAAGGTAGAGAAATCACAGCTCACTACTACCCCCTTTGATTTAAATAGCCAACTAGATAGTATACACAAAAAAGATCCCAAAAGAGCAGAGCTAGAGTAATTTTTTTGAAAATAAATTTTTTTAAACAACGGCAAAAATACACAAATAAGCAAAAAGAATATCACCACCATGGTGCAGTGAAATGTGATGAAATCTCCCATATACCATTAGCAAATGCAAGCTGAATTCATTCCATGATGCTCCTGACTTCCAAGCAACTGCAGAAGCAAAAGAGACGTTGCTGCTTCTTCTGGGATAAGCAAAGGCTAAAAAAATGATTCATTACAGTTTTATGTCCTTCTGGCAGAATTACAGATTCCACATATTATTTAGTTCTTAAAAAAAAGATTGATCTGAAACCTCCTAATCGTAACCTAATTTCTACATATGCAGAATTTGCCTTTCAAATTACTTAATGTACAGGAAGTGAGTAAACTCCCTTTATACCTAACAGCTGTCATTTCACCAGTAACAAATTTGGCAAAAGCTTTTCTAGGTATGCTGGGAGAGCACTTGCGAAGACAGCTTGCTCACCATGTAACACTGCTGATTTATGAAGCAAGCTATGCCCCAGTCAAGGGGGACAAGATTTTACACAGGCACAGAGCCAGCAGAGATCTGAATGACTGCACTCCCTGAAAGCCTGCTGCCTTCCACTTGTGGGGAAACACCTCTCTATTTCTAGCATAATCACACCCCCTCCACCTGAACATGTTTCCTGGGTCCATCTTCTGGCTAAACCATCGTATAGGAAAATATTTTTTTGTCTTCCACTGAAACTGCAACACTGGTGACAAGGAACCTGGGTGTGGGGGTGGTACATGATTGCAAGGGAAACAGATGGTCTCAAGCTGAGAAGTCTGGTATTTAACATGCTTTTATAACTACCACCGGGGGCTAAAACCAAATATTTCAGGACGAAGAATTGTTTCATGGTAAGATCGCAGCAGGGCATGTCAGGAAATCTCTTTTTTTATTCCTGGCATAGCCAGTGGCATGATCACGAGCAAGCGAGAGCCTTTGTACGTCCAGCGGTCTTACTACTGAAACTGGTTAACAATACCCGCCAAAGCACAGGGGCTGCAGGAATCAATTATGTGCCCAACAGCTCTTTCCTGCTCTTGGAATGGAAGAGGTTCTATGGGTAAAGGTCCTCTGCTCTCAGATCAAATTCACAATGAGAAGTGCACAGACAAACATGTTTGCAGAGAGGTGGAGGAAGGGTAGGCTTTGTGTTCTGCTGAGGGGTGACTCCACACTCCTGCCAGAGATTGGAGAATGGGAGGGGATACTCAGAATACCAGATTTTTTTCTGATATAGGTCAGGTTTCCACCACCTGTGAGTAGAGAAGCACATGTAACCCATCCCACCTGCTCCCTGCAGAATTCCCTGCAGCCAAATTTCGTAGTCACCTGCAAATGCACGTGTGAAAACTTCATGCGCACATCCTTACCCAAGGTGCAAGGTTTCATGGCTTACATGTGTCATTACAAGAGAATGTCCCGTCTTCCACAAAGATAAACCAATCTAACAGACAAGGTAACATTTTTCAGGAAAAGCTACTGGGTTGCTTTATAATCTCAGGTGAATTAAATCTATTAGGGATTCGCACTTTGGAAATACAACTCCAAAGAAATTAAATACAAACAAACAGGAAGACTTCAAGGTACATTAGCTGCAAAAATTATCTCAGAAGCAAATGCTTTTAGAAGCCGCAAACATGTACAATTAGAGGCATTTTTGAAAGCTAAAAGCCTAAATAGCTGTCAGCAACTTCACCAGCAAATGCAAGTCATTTACAACAGCAAGCAGACAGATTATCAAGATAACAGAAGCACTGATTAATTGTGTAGCCTAAACTGGCAATGAAAACAGAGTAGAGCCCTGTATGTGTGAATATTTATTTTTAAATAGGTATGTTCCAGTTCCAAGTTTTCCTCTTTTAGTTGTTACCATTTAATAATAATCATTGAATCAAATTGCTCTTTTAATTTTTTAAAACGTTTAGATTTAAAAACCTGACTTTGTAGATAGCCTCCTCAAGACTTTTCAAATCTCTGAATACCACTGAAATACTGAACAGAAACTAAGAGCTATTTTTGAGTTGCTACAACAGTTACAAAATAAGATGCTTGCATTGCAATATTCTTCCATAACATCACAAACTTCAAGCATAGATTCCAAAATATTTCATAGCTCTCAGTAAAATCTGGGTGAAGATCTATTGAATTTTGGTAAGTATAGTCTTCTTCATGGCACATTGTATGTATTATACACTCTTCTTTAGAGACAAATGGAAAATCTCAAGAGTTTTCATGCTCAGTCGGTTATATTCAGAACCTTTTCTATCTGTGCAGAACTTCTGAAAAAGACAAAGAATAATTTATCTTCAAAATACCTACAGTATGCTGGTTTTGACTGTGTGGAGTCCTACACGACAAGACACAAAAAGTGCTGAAGGACAAAGTGAACCAAGTCCGTTTGCAGAAGTGACTTGAAGTGAAGCTGGCTGTAGACACTGCTGAACAAGAAAAGTGGGCAGTCCTTTATCTCTGTACTGACTCAGGGATGATGGCAAATTCTCTGTGGAGGTGGCTACAGCAATGGAAGCAGGCCAGCTGACAGTGGCACGATACACCCCTCTGGGCTGCTGAATTACGGCAAGATATTGTTGCTCGGGTAGAGAATGTGACTGTAAAAGTATCTCACAAGATGCTCACGTACCTAAGAGTTGGGGCACTGAAGAACACTGAAAGAATGAACAGGTGACCAAGCTGCTAGAATTGAAGTGGCTCAGATGGAGCTGGACTGGGAACACAAGGGTGGGCTATTTTTAGAGCTTGATGGCCTGATGACCCATGAGGACATTTAGGAAGGGATGCAACAGATAGATGGGCTTGTGGCCGACGGGTTGAACTTAAGTATTGATGCCACTGCACAGGTTATCCAAGAATGTCATATATGCACCATAATCAAACTAGTAAAGCAGCTAAAGCCTTTTTGGTATAGAGGGTGAAGGCTGAAATAATATGGGAAAGCCTACCATGAACCTGTTTCACCATGTGCTTACAATGGTGGAAGTGACACTGGATGGTTGCAAACAAACTGTGTGACTCATGCCACCAGCTGGAATACTATCCTGGGCCTTGAAAAGCAGGTTTTATCATTACACAGCACCCCTAGAAAAACTGAATCAGAAAACAGGACTCATTTCCAAAACAGTTCATAGACACATGGGATTGAGGGGGTATATCACATCCCCTATCATGCACCAGACTCTGGGAAAACTGAATGATGATTTAAGTTGCATGTTATGGGAATTGCTATATCTGGAATCCCTTGCTGCTAGCTGGGCTAGGAGCAGGGGGAGGAGTTCACTGCAAGGCTAAACCCTATAAACTGGCCCAAAGGGTCCAGGGGTGAAGATTGAAATGTATATACCTTTAAACTGTTGCAACCCATGATTTGAGTTGTATTTTTAGGAATTACTATAGTATTAACTAACTGAACCAGTAGAGGAGAAGTCTTAAAAGAAGTAGTTGCAATGCAGCAGTGACCGGACCTGAGCTGCCTTTGGTGCCCAATAGCTCCACACAGCACATCGCCTCTCCTGTCCTGAGTGACCACTAGAACAGATGGAGCACCAAGTCGTGGACTAAATGAACTCAGTGGACATTTGTGGATATTTATGGACTTTTTACAGACACTTCACACGGGTGGTCCATATACTAAAAGAATGGTATCTCTATATTGTATCAAAGGTCCTACACCTGGGCTGTGGCAATCTCAGGCACACCTACAGGTTGGGTTGAGAATAGCCCTGTGGAGAAGGACTTGGCAGTTGATGAAAAACTCAACAAGACCCAGCAAATGTGCACTTGCAGCCCAGAAAGCCAAGCAAACCCTGGGCTGCATCAAAAGCAGCATGGCCAGCAGGTTGAAGGAGGTGATTCTCTCCCTCTGCTCTGGTGAGATTGCACTTAAGAGTGCTGTGAACAGTTACGGTGTCCCCAACATAAGAAGGATGTGGAACTGTTGGAGCAAGTCCAGAGGAGGGCCATGAGGTTGGTAAGAGGACTGGAGCACTGTAGACAGGCTGAGAAAGTTGGGGCAGTTCAGCCTGGAGAAGAGAAGGTTGTGTGGAGACCTCATAGCAGCCTTCCAGTATCTGAAGGAGGCCTAAGGGGAAGCCAGAGAAGGCCTCTTCATTGGGAACTGTAGTGACAGAACAAGGAGTAATGGGTACAAATTAAAAGAGGGGAAATTTAGGTTAGATATTAGGAAGAAATTTTTTTATTGTGAGGCTGAAACACCAGAACAAGTTGGTGTGGGAGGTTGTGGATGCCCCAATCCTAGCAGTGTTTGAAGCCAAGTTAGGTAAGGCCTTGAGCAACCTGGTCTAGTGTGAGGTGTCCCTGCCCATGGCATGGGGAATTGGGACTAGATGATCTTTAAGGTCCATTCCAACCCCTTAACATTGGTTATAAGATTTTATGATGATTAATGGGGATCATGGTTAATGAGGATGTATTGAAATTTGTGAGACCTGAACATGACTTAAACGGAATAAGAAGTTGAGAGTCTGTTGGTTTTGGCTGGGGTAGAGATAGTTTTCCTCACAGTAGCTGGTATGGGGCTATGCTTTGGATTTGTGCCGGAAACAGTGTCAATAAACCAGTGATGTTTTAATTATTACTGAGCAGTGCTTACAGAGGCAAGGCCTTTTCTGCTCCTGCTAAACCCCGCTAGTGAGGAGGCTGGAGGTGCACAAGAAGCTGGGAGGGGACACAGCCAGGACAGCTGATCCAAACTGGTCAAAAGGATTTCTATAAAATAGGATGTCACGCTCAGCATATAAACTAGAGGCAAGGTTGGCTGGGAAGCCATTGCTCAGGGACAGCTGGTTGGTGATGAGCAAAATTATTTTCATTTGCATCACTTGTCTTTCATGGGCTTTACTTATTTTTATCATTATCTTTCTTTATCTATCTTTATTGTTGTTATTTTCCTTTCCATTATGATTTATTTTTTCTTATTTATTTTATTTCAACTATTAAACTACTCTTACCTCAACCAACAAGTTTTCTCCCTTTTCCTGTTACAAATTCTCTTCCTCCCATCCTGCTAGGGCAGGGGAGGAAACAAGTGGCTGTGTGATTAGTTGCTGGCTGGGGTTAAACCATGACTTGCAGCTACTAACCAGACCTTAATATCCTGGAAATCTAGATACAAGAAACTTACACCCTAATCCCATGAATCAAAATGGATATACTTTTTCTAGAACCCAGCTGGCTGAGGTTGCTGGCATGCAAAAGGTCTACCCTTGGCCAGCACACAACCACATGGATGAACATGTCCTGGTTTTGACTAGCTGACAATAACCTGGGGGGTGAGTCAGACTAGTAGGAAAGTATATAAAATGAAGGCACTTGCAATGCCCCTGGGCCCATGCCTCATTCAAGCTCAGAGACCTGACATAAATCTTGTTCGTTGTTTCTTTCCAGTAGGAGCTTTGTAGCGTCTTTAAGTAAATGCCATTTGATTTTTATTTATCATGTCTCCAAAACATTAAATTGCAGAAAAACATCACATCTGCCAGAGGCGTGACTCCTGCTTTATGACTGTTTATAGTCAATCCTCACCCAAATGTAGGCCATGGGGGCACTACTGAATATTCCTCACACTGTGAGAATACAGATGAAAATTGTTTGGGCCATTAAAATAAATGACTCATACACTGAAGTGAGAGATTATGCTACCTTTTCTTTAGTAAATCCCAAGAAAGGAATTTGATGGCTGATGTGCTGCTGCTCATGCCAGTGTCATTTTCTATAAGTTACATGTACAGCTAATCTCATGTCAGTTTTCATAGTCCCAGTTGGTCAATTCATCAGGTTTATGTACAACAGGATGTGTGAACTCCTCTGACATGATAAACTCTCCAGATACTCCAAACTGCATTGTACTTGGTACAGATCTTTGCTGAACATAGGCAAAGATTTACTCCCCCTAGAGTTAGTGCTCAGTAGTTTGTTTAATGGTGGAGGCTTTTGTTAATTCCAGTAGTCTTAAACAGTTTTGTAACAGTTTCTTCCTCCTGATAAAACCAGAGTAGTTCTGGTTACTGGTACTTAAGCCATAGAAGTCAACACTAGCTGGTACGTTCAGATACTACTGGTATCAGAAATAACGTTCACTAAACAGAGATGCACTTTGAGTTTTCCAGTTTGTGCCCACAAGAACAAGAGAGAACAGCAGGCTAGTTTCCATGCAGATGGGTTTGTTCTCATTTAAAGTATCCTCAGTGTCTATCAATTAGGCCATTTCATTAAGGCCTGAGCTTAACCACATCCACTATTCCTCTACTGTATTTACTTACCTTTTTTTGATGGAAACAGGGAAACACACACAAGAATCATAACTGAGCAAATAAAATCTTATTTGAAAAATAAACATTGAGAAAGAACATTCAAGAAAAGTACTTACAAGGTTCAGTCTCACTCCTACTACAGTAATAAGGTCCCTCTTCACCCCCAATTCTTTTTGCATTCACATAGGAACACAGTGAGGAGCAAAGCTCTAGGAATGACATCTGGTCTTACAGAATAAAGAATAAATCATATTGTGTTTGATACTTGCAGCACCATTACAGCTCTTGGAATATGAATATTTTATACCATACTCTAGGTATTTGTGCATATACATGCAAACTTACTGTTAATAACAATATAAATACATGTCAGAAATACATTTTATTACTTTATGAATATCCTTTATACTTGTGACATGTCCTTACTGTTTGCTAGCACACAAGTGAGAAGTTACTGTGTCTGGTGTTGCCTGTGATAATTTACATCTCCCTAGGGATAAGGGTGCTAAGCTTTCTTCAAACCACTTATTCTTGGCACCAAAACTGAGCAATTACAGCTATGTCTCACACTTTGTCTTTTAAGGATGTGGCATGTTTATTACTTGCAAGAGAAAAATGACTCCTCCAATGACGTTTTAAAATCATTGGGTTCAGACTAAACACAAAGTGCTGTCTATAAAAAACAAAGTTAAATTTGTATACAGCTCCTATCTCTATGGTATATGATCACAAAAGGCCCAGGCAGAAAAGTATTCTTCTCTTGCTTTCGCTCTTAGCAGTACAGAGGTACTATGGAAATTCTGATTAACTGTTTGGAAAAGTTTCCACAAACATTTTGCTTCTGTACTAACAACTATTAGGTTTTGACCTAGAAATTATTATTTAAAATTCAACTGCAAGTATAAAGTGCAATGGCAAGTTGCAATCTTCAAAACTACAAGAGTAGCTAAAGAGACTTTGCTTGAGACTTTTAACTTGTAAAATCATAGACTTAGTCCTGCATCGCACATGCCTAACATGTAAATGCAAAAATCACAGCAGCTTAGAAAAAGACCTCAAAACAACTACACGCACAAGAGCAATTAGGAAATTGGTCTTCAGTTGCAAAACAAAAAATGTAACACTAAATGCATAAAGCTGTCCAGTAAAACATATTCATTGCATCACATGAAGGATACGATAATTGCAAGTACTTTCCATAAATCTGAAAAGCAGTGTAATAGAAAATAAACAGCCAATAAAATAGGAACAATTTTGAAAAAAAATTACTCAAGCTATTAGTTCTGAGATACAAAATTATATTGGTCTCATTAATCAGTTCAAAATGTTGTATTAATGAACAGAAATCACACTCTTGTAAGGTTCTTTCCTTTACAAGGTAGTTACTTCTGTAGAGTCAATGAGTCTGCTTTCTATATACAGAGTAAGGAAACTACAGAAGAAAATATCTATAATTAAAAAAAATTAAAGGGCCATATAGATTTGAGGGATTATAATAATGTGAAACCCACTCTGGGCTTTTTTTTTTTCTTTTTTTTCTCCACAGTTTTTTCTGTGATTCATCATAAATTTTAATATACCCTGGGTAATTCACTTTGTTCTGCTGCACAGTATTTTACTGCACCATACATGCAATAATGACATACTGAACATATGGTTGAGAAATATGATGGAGAAATTACTGGACTGATAAACCGATAATATAATCGCAAGAAAAATTCTCGTAAGTTTCTAAAATATGAAGGGAGATGAAAAAAAATTATAAGCTAATTTCCTTGTGCCTTAAGAAAAGCTATTTAAGTATTCTCCTCCTTCCTTTTTTTTAAAAAAAGAAGAAATAATAGCCTGTATGCGATGAAATCCCTTAAAAATGCAAACATCTGGGAAAGGAAAAAACAAAGCACAAAGGCAAATATGCAGACACAAGCACTCAGACATGTCAAAGATGTTTCTACTACCATACAAGAGAATGATAAAATACTGAAGAAAGAATGGTGAAAGATGTTTAAAACAAAATTGAGAAAAAAGACTGACAAGGGAAGGACAAAGGCACCCAAGAGGAACTTCTGTCCTAGGACATAAAAGCAGCAGCTATCTTGTTTGTGAAATTTTCTTCAAAGAGCAATTGTGGATTTGTTTTTTAGTTATTTGGGGCTTTTTTCCCCCATTGACCACCATGCAGGGTGCCTCAGAACTTTACTGGCCATATTTTCTTTCCTTTAAAGTAGACTGGTGCCAACCACACAACTACAGCCTTGGAAGAGATCCTGGATTGCTTATCTATGCCACTGATGTTCACTCACTCAGCATTACAGTGGCAGCTAATTCCCTGTGAGCACTGGAGCCCTCTGGAAAGCACCCGCAGAGCCGGAGGGCTGCTCACGCCTGGAGGGCGTGCGGCCGAGGAAGGCACGCCAGGCCCCTTGGATGCTGCTGCACAACCAGCTGGGGTGCTGGGGGGTAACTTTTCAATTAATTGCTGGACAAAACTAACTACTGAGCTTTCTCTGAGGACACACATTCCTTCAGGGGTGGAAAACGCCCTCAGGTGTGATCTCACTTGTGTGTGATGTGAGAGCCACCAAGGCAGCAGTGTATGTCCAGACAGGTTATTTTTTTTTTATAGGAAAAGCTTCCATACTGTAGATGAAATGCTGCGTGGCTTTTTCCAGCACTTTTAAACTCTTTTATCCTTTGTCCAACAGTTAATCATTCATCTCGCATGCAGACACAACCGTGTCACTGTCACTGCAATCATATCCTGATGCCACTCTAATATTATGATCCTTCCACTTATGTAAAAAGCACTCTTATACACAGCACTGCTGCTTAAGTCCTGTTTGCTGACTGCCTCTCACCTCTTGAACAAAAATACTTTGTCTAATGGGATGAAGTGAGCATGAAACACTACAGAGAACACAGCTCCTAATACTGCTTTCAGTAATTCATTTGTATCATTAATGTCTTCAGAGAAATTTGAAATTCCATACTTGATGTTTGTCTGTTAAATACATAAATTTTAAAATATAATCTAATAATATTAACAACATTTGTGGGGAGTAAGATCCTTATTTCTAGAACAGATTTCTTTCTGCACCAATTGTTAGCTTCAGCTAGTAAAATCTAGCTATTTGCACAACATTGTGCATTAACAGCAGGCATACAAAACTGTATAAAGTAGAAATAAAAAAGATGGATAAAATGGTCGGTGAAAAGCACAAAGCCAGATGTTAACTTTCACAGAGTGAGTGAAAAGAGCCACTTCACATCAAATCCACACATTAAAGACTCTGACATTTCAGGTCAAGTGGGAGCATCTCACCAAGAAGTCTGAAAACAGCTACTCTGTAGCAAAAATGGTCACATTTGGGGAAATTAGTACCATTACCAGTACCAACATCTCCTTCATTTCTGCTTTTAATCCTCTTGTAAGGCTATTAAGGTATTCAGGAACATCTCAGCTCCCTGGGGCAGACAAGTAGCCTAGCACCCAAAAGGTTAAGATTATCCTGCCCTGTTAAAACCACATGAGACTGATACTTTTCTGTATCTTCTGGCCTCTCAGCGGCTGCAAATTCTCCCAACAGCCAAAGCAGCCATCAAGAGAAAAGACCGCATGGTTTTTTTGATCAATTTTCATCTCTTCTAATAGCTTTCCTGCCACAACAGGGTAAGAAGGATCAGAAGCAGGCAGGAAGTTAGTTTTCATCCCCAATTATAAAGGAGCTACACTTTTAAGTATTCATGTTTGTGTTTTTGCTGACCCTTCTACAGATGGCTGGACTATTCTCAGAACAGAAATAAGGGCTGAAGAAAATTCTAGATAACAAGTGTTGCAATATGGATTAGAAGCGAAATTCTTATTTTTTTCTTTCAAAAAACATACACGTTGCATAGCATTCCTTTCCTTTAATGTGAAGACACTAATATTAAAAAAGAAATATGACATGGTTATTTTAATTATGTAGAACTGTAATTGGCATTTATTGCGTCGGGCTTCAGAGGGATAGGAGCATGGGATGGAAAGCTGATTTTTTCATTAAATAGCTGCCCCAAGGCAGATACATTCTGAACAAAGCACCTTTTCATGAGATATACCTGTCCCATGGAGAGAACAACAAAGGGATTGGAGGAAGGGGATGTAGGAAGCCTGAACAAGGAGAGAATGATATGAAAAGAGTCCATTAAAAAAGAGAAAAAAAAAGGATAAAAGAGAAAGTAGTAACTAGGATGGAGTGGCATGGTATGGTCTAATAAAGGTTAAATGACTTAATCAATAAGAAAGAGATGCTTTCAAAGAAGAAGGGCAAAAAGAAGGAAAGGAGGAAATTAAAAGAGCACACTTAAAGGATAAGAAGGATTAAAACTAAGATGGAACAAGAGGAAAAAACCCAATACCCAACCTCTCCAAAGAATGAAAAGGAAAAGGCAAAAAAAAAAAAAAAAAAATCACATCCATGCATACAGATCACTTCAGGGAGTAAAAGGCTCATGCCTGTTTGCATCTGTTGTATTGTAGATTTGACTATATGGCATTCCTCAGCACTTCTGACTGCTTAAGCAGCATTAAACAGATGAGTCATGAAGGATGAAGTTAAGGGCAGAGGAGTCCATGACAATCTCTACTTTCTCATCTACACTCATTTCTTTCCTGCTTTGCCTCAAGGTGGCTACCAGCAGTTTGGCTCAGAAAGAGCCTGAAAAGAACATCTCCCTGCCTTTTTTTTCCAAGATGATGTGTTGTTAGAAAAAATTGTCCCCTAATCAGCTGCATATGCTTCTAGTGGAATGGGGGATTCATGCCTGCTCCTCAATAAGACATCTGAACAACATCAGAAATTGATCCGGGGTGCAGATGAGCAGTCTCTCTTATTCATACTGTTAATTTCCTACTGATATTCCACAGCAGCAATGGAAACCTTTATTCCTACCATGGCAAACAACGAATACACCAAGAAAAAGGGATCTAGTTTCCTAGTGTGTTCAAATCAGAGGCTTTGCTGCACCACCACTTGGCTTCACTCATATCTGACAGTCACTACTAACAGAGTAATGGCAAGGGGCAACCTCCTTCCCTTCCGAGAGCCAGACGGTGTAATGGAAGCAGCACACCATTTTAGGGCTGTTAACCCACAAAGCAACAGAGCTTGGCACTTGGAGGCAGAAATCACGGCAAAGGAGCTGTCTGGTACTTATGTCAGCAGAGAGCATGAATTTGAGTGGTGGAAATACTGCATCTGCTATTATTTTTTTCCTTTGCTACTCAACATCTCCAAAAGAACCAAACAGCACTAGTGCAGCACTGATGCAGCAGTGAAAGAGCACTGCATCTCGAGGTTCCTGTACGTCATACCTCTTAAGAGGTTTTCCCAAAGTCTGTCTGCAAATGCCACTGAACTGTTCAAGTCTTTGTAACCACAGGAATATGCTTTTCATGTTTCTTTAAATACATTTTCTGTTCTGTGGATACTGAAGTGCTGCTAGCAGAGGGATTTTCCATCTCCTTGCACTAATTCTGTGAGAATTTTTCTTTACTATGCAAGCTATGTAAACAGTAAGATAGTTTTTGTAAATAGCATTCACACCTGCTGTTTTCCACTTATGTTTTTGGTACAGTAACATAGTATTTTTAAATGGGTGTCTAGGACTTAGACCAATCACCCTGGAAGAAGTGTGAACACTGTCCAATCGCTTTATGGAGCTAGAATATATAAACAATATTGTAAATTACTAAATAATTCATTCTCTTGCTGGATTGCTGTGCTGCCACGTCCTTTGGTCCCTGCTAATACTGCTACACAGTTCTGTTGTAATCATGGGAGTGCAGTAACAAGAAACATAAACATATGCATATATTAACTACAACTTAATTCTGCCAGGATATAAGACATTATTTACACTTGTGCACTAGTGTTGAGTCACTAATCATCATCACTAAGACGAAAGGTTAGTGCATTGTTTATAGACTATTCAGTATTCACATTTGATTATTTCAGGATTAGTGTCATAGAAAAATTATATACTACTAACCATACACAACCCCCCCCAACAATCTTTTAATCATTCTCTTGATTTTCTTTCTGCCTTCAAATTTCCTGAACTTTTTGTAGAAGCAGAATCCTATCCATCACTCAGAAATACATAAATACGTGGTAGTTTAAGATTCCAAGTGCAAAATTTATAGTCACTGTCTGTTCCTAAGATATGACAGAACGGATTAAATCTGGGGCAGCACACCATACAAGAACATCAACACTGCTAAAGCATGCATGAAGGATATGGAAGCTTCCCCAACTTCTCTAACACAGAACTGGTACTACAGGGGACTTACTTTTAGAGATATGTGGTTTAAATACCTAAGTATATTTCATTCTTTACTAGTTTGAATTTTAACTCTCTCCCAAGCAATTTTATATACACAAAGGGGAAAAAAATCTGGTCTGTTGTGGCCACGATCATAGAAAGTTATTATATTATAATGAAGTAAAGCTGCACCCAAAGCCCAAGACTGTTTCAGAAGAACTTTCAGATAAATTTATTTAACAGAAATGTTGATCTGAGCATTACTAATGATAAAGCAACTAGATGAATGTGGGCAGGCTGTACTGTTTTACTTGGTTGTTATTCTGCTGGTCTTTCTCTACAAAACCAGCCATTTTAAATATCTAGCTAACAGTATAAATTTCTGTAATAGGGGAAGGAAGAATTTCCCTTTCAGGCTCAAAACAATGCAAGTACACTAGCTGATTCCTCCATCCTGCCTAGGAATGTCCCTCAGGGCCTCCAGTCCAGAAGGCTTGTAAAGCAGTTTATTCTGGAGGGCTTTCTGGAAGCTAGAAAGGAGTTTTAAAAATACCTAACCCATCCTCCATCTCTGCCTTCCTGTTCACTGGCTTAGGTACACAACAGCCAGAATTCACTACAATTAGGAGACACAACAAAGACTTTTAAATAGGAGAGTACATTAAAATAAGAAGTAATTCAACTTGAGTGAGGAAGACATCCATACATGATGCTGTGGTGCATTCTGATGCCAATTATTTTGAGTTATTCATACAAAACTATAAACAAACAGAAAAATATTCCACATTACACACCGCTGATTAAAGGCTTTGAGGAAATAGATCAGGAAGGACATCTGAAGAAAAATACTGCAGTGAATTTTGAAATTTTCAGAACCATCCATTACAAAGCATAAATAACAACTTTATAGTGCATCGCTTGAAAAATGCATGAAAAAGACTTGAAAAAGACCTATTACTTTAGAATTAGCCAGGTAAATATGCCAAAAATCCTGCATACCTGAAGGCACATTAGGATCTAAAGTACTTGGAAATGGAAAACTACGAGGTATCAATTATTGTTTCTAATGGTGGATACTTTTTTTCTGAGCATTACTCTATATTCTGATGTCAACAAGATTAAAACAGTGAAGTGCTTCTTTCTAATTTTTCACTACCAATAAAAATGAACAGATCTTTGGACGTATCACACATTCATAACCAACAAATTCTTTACTAATACATGGCTGCTTTAAGAAACTGTATCTTTCAGCTTTTCAATTTCTTTAATCCCCATCTAGAGTGCCTGCTGGCAACTCAGCAGTGTGTCGGAAAGGGGTGAAGAACATGAAGATATATAAGTGTGAATTTCATGAAGTCTGTCGCTCCCTCCATGTTATGTATTTTTGGCCAGTAAAACAATGTAAGTACTTAGCTTCAAAACCCCATGTTGTGCATCTCACCTCAGTAGCAATTACAGGAAGAGTCCAACTGTAAAAACCTGACGGAGACACTGTGCAGATTCAAAGAATCAAAAGCGCAATTCATTAGAAGTGCTTCACTTGCTTTCTGAAGCAATTTCGAAGCTGGTGTACACAGAGATAGGGGTGCAAGGTCACCCCTATCCTCTCCTTTTCGCCACTCAGCAGAGGACAAGCTACCAGAAAGTAACCCAGAGACTCAATACATGCCACAGACAGTATTTTAAAGCCTTCCTGAACACACTGTAGGACGCCACTGAGGAGGAAGAAGGCAGCATTCAACAAAAACCCCTTGTGGCCTTTGCATTTAAGAATGAGAAGAAAAACAAGCCCCCTTACACCAACTACTAGCAACAAAATCAAGGGAAAGCTTTACTCTTCTTTGAACCTTTCCGAATGAACCGAAAGACTCAACCAGCAGCAGCTGATATTTTGTACTCAGCGATAGCCAAGTCAGCCTCCTGTATATTCAGATATACATGCTTTATTACAAATAAATTCCATTGTATGCTGTTTGAATAGCTACTGCAGTGTTAAACTGAAGCTTCAAGAAATGCACACAAAGTAATATTTAAGAGACTATTTCACGTGGAGTCTCCAGGTCATGGCAATAATGGGATAAGCTTACTGCTGATTACTGCAAAACAGAGTACCTTTCAACACAAAGATGAGTTGGACTGACGGCAAAATTTACAGTAATTGACTTCCTTTTAATTTGCAAGTATCCTATAATTACAGTATTTCCAAACTGAGGACTTTGTTTTGTTTGGTTTTTTTAAATGACAACGAAGTATCCCGTTACATAAACAGAACTGTTCTTTGACACTGTATCTTGCTGCTAACTGCTATGGGATTTATCTTCAAGAGAAGAATAGCAGTAACGAGGCAAATTAATTCTGTTTTCTGTAACTGTAGCAGGCATACTAGTGTAAACATACAGAATTCCCATGGAGAGAATATTTTTAGTCTTTTGTAATAAATGATCAGCAACTTAGCAGACAGAAACATCCTTACTTTTTTCCTTCCCCCCCTCCCTCCTGGCTCAGAGAACATATCTCGTACCTATGAATTCTAACGATTAAAATAATTCTGCCAATTACTTTGCTGCATTCCAGTATGCATAGTCAAGTATGTAATGCAATAAACTATGCCTGAATGGTCTGTTTACCCCACAGCAAGTTACAAGGAAAACTCTTTCGCCTTAAAGGACTTGTCTCTTTGGAGCGTGCAGGCTGGCAAAAAGCCAAGGGAAGCTGGTGCTTAAGCAACCAAGACTGAGCAGTGCCTGTGTGCATTGCAATCTCAGCCAACCGCAGTAAATGTTATTGGAGTTTTTGTGCTGTAAAATTGCTGCTTTCATGCCCACTGCATCTGACAATAGGAATCCTTGGCCTTGCATGAGAAAGGAAGGTTGATGTGCCTTCTAGTCAGATCTCTGCATCCTTAAAAAGCAGGGTTACTACTCCTGTGTACTCCAAATGGGTTAGTGACAAATAAATTCATGTCAATGCTACGTCAGACACAGAAAGATACTAAACGGAGAATTCTTTTGTGTATGAGAGAGAAGAGCAGAAAAACCATGCTTTAAGCACAGTCCTTAAGCTCTTAAAAGTATTGATAATATTTAAAAAGATAAAGGATGTTAAAGGTGACAAATGTTTAGCCTTTCACTTTTCAAAGCAACTTTGAGATAAGCTGTTTTCACAATCATCCAATGCACATTTTTTTTTTTTTTTTGCTTAGTGACTCAAGCACAAAATCCTTAGCATTTCTCCTATAAAAGACTGCAACAAGCATCTGCCAGCAGAATTTGCAAGAGTCTTGTTTACTTTCAGCGAGCAGTATGTTTAAAAGCACTGAAACATGATCCTCCAACTTACAGCTACTCACAACAGAGTTCAAATGGAAACCAAAAGGCAATGAGAAGACAAGTAAGAATTTTGGGTTTTTTTGTCAAATGATCTATGGTTTTTTTTGCTACAGGAACTTTTTGACACTATAGAATAAAACGTATGTTGCAGTTGCCTTACAATGGCCTGATTTCTGTATTAACCCCTCACTGGCAACTTCCATTTAATCCAATAGCCGTTCCTCAGAAGCATTGAATCAGGCTATAGCAATCATTGGAACTATAGAATAAATTAGGTACAAAAAAAATTAAAAATATTTCAAAAATCAAGATGCTATTAAAACCTCACAACCTCCAACTCATTCTGTTTCTGGAAGAACTTTTGCACTCACAAATCCATCAAGGCTTGGTGAGCATTAGAGCTCATATGAAAGCCTTGTAAAACTGTAAATTCAGACTGTTGCCACCAAGTGATGAGCATGTGGGAACATGTGTAGGATCTTGAGTCCTCCCTTTCTAAAGAAAGGCTTCTTTTTAAAAAAGATTTTGCATTGCAGTACAGAGTTAAAAATATTAGACCTTTCCCCAAAATAAAATAATGAAAAATCAAAATAAAAGAGTTTAATGTGATGATGTGACACACTTGCATCTGGCTCCTGATCTCATACAAGTTATTTGCCGTGCACTCGCATAACATTTGTTCCTCTGGAAGTCAGCATAAGCAGTACCTGAGTGAAGTCCTCAGCTTTGTAATTTATAATGAAAATAAACTCTCTATGTGACTGTTCCCTTCTCCTCTTACCTTCTGTATTACAGATTAATTTCTACCATAAATTTCTTACAGCCTATTCTCTGCACAAGAGCAGTACATTCTTGTTCCTGATTGCGACTTCAGGATTCTTCCATTAAACTGTGACAGAATTTAAATTCAAGCTCCTTATCTTGCAATTAGGAATGTCTGTTCTGTAATCAAGCAGTCAAAGGAAACGATGTGTGTGCAAGCACTGGCAAGAGGGAAGGATGCATTTTTGACTCTTATGTTCATCTATCACGCCAGGTACACGTTAGTTCGCTTCAAGTCAGCTGACATTTGGGTGCAGCATTCTTCCTTCAATAAAATGATATTCTGCTTTTATGTTTCACTGTTTTTCAGAATGAATTTATCTTCACAGATAAAGTTCTTAAGTTGCATGATTTTTTGTAATATGATTTTTGATGGGGAAGGAGGAGTGGAGGAAATGTCTCTACATCAGATCATATCCGCACTACGATACACAGTTGGCAGGTTGTCCCATCTGGCATGCATTCCAGTATAAGATGGATAATTTGTCACTCTGAATGCTTTGATTTGTGAAAAGGCCAAAATCATCTCTGGAAAGATATTTTGCGGCTAATGATACAGGAGGTGTGGGGGAAGACTGTTCTTTGAAGGCTACAAAGGCCACAATCTGAGGAGAAATAATTGGGTCTTGGCTCTTCTATTAAGTAACAGAGACTGAAAACTACTAAAATCTCTTAAGAGCAAAACATGACTTACAACAATCAGATACGAGAAGTAATTGCCCACCACTTCGCAAAATTTGATTTTGGAGGGGTGAGGGTGAGATTGGGGAACTGTAATTTGCTCTTGGCAAACAGACTGAATGCTTAATTAAACTGAACAAATGTACATTTTTGTACATTAAGGGAACAATGTTGACAGAAGTTTGGCTTAAAAACCAATGAAAGAGGATAAAAAGATGGATTCATGAAACTGAAATCAAATATCAAAAAGAGATAAAAAATAAACTGGCTAGCATTCAAGACACAATTTTCAAGATTTTAAGGCAACTACATTTGCCCCAAGGAACTGGAACAGATAAATCTGTTGTCTGTAGTACCTGAAAGATATTTGCCTTTCTGCAATGTCTGACTTTGGACCATAAGAGATTTACGTGCTTCTGTAGCTACCGAGGAAGGCTGCAAGGACTGCTACACACTGGCTGAAACAGAACTGTCTCTGGCCTGAGAAAAAAAGTCAGCATATATTTTTATAACATGAACTTATTCTATATTTACAGAAAGCTTGTCAAGTACCTCTATTCAGCACCACGGGCTTTGTGAATTTATGGGTATCCAACATTTTTGCTTACAAAATATTTACATGAGTATGTACATGCCCAGAAGACATTGGCAGTTTTCACTGAGAGCTGGGAATCTTATTTTGTAATTTTGCAGGATATAAAATGGTCCAGCACGTGGGAAGGGAAAGTGGCTGTTTTGCAAATGATTTATTGTGGAAGGTCTGGACAATTTCAGAGTGAAGTCTGGGCTACAGGACAAACCATTTTCTGTTACATTTAAACAGGCAATACATTTCAACATGCAGGCTGCCAATATAACACATACAGCCATAGCATGAAAATCTCTTTCATAAACTACAAACTCACGTATCCCTGATTCGAAATGCACACAAGTATTACTAGAAAAGCTCCAGAAGGTTATCTCAGTCTGCCTTCTCCTAACTGAACGTAGGTTTGTTCTCAGCAGAATGAATTTATTTATTGATTGATTGTAATTTATATTTTATTTATTTAATTTATATTATTTATTTATTTATTGTAATTTATTTACTGTTATTTCTAAATAAATACAAATTTATTTATTGTAATTTCATGTTACAAAGTGACAGAGCTTCTGCCACATCCTTGGGACAGACTTAGATATCTTAATGTAGTTCACTGTTGAACAGTTTTTCCTAATAATGTGCCTGATCTTCCCTTTCCTTATTTTCATCCTATTACTTTTAATTGTATCACTACACTGCACGCAACATGTTCCATGCTATCTTTGGTTATTAGCTTCCCTTTGCCAGCAATTAATTATTGCTTAGGCCATGTATATAAAAGTTTAATCTCTTACCTATTTCCATATAGTAATACCTCTAAACTCATAACTGTTTTCATACAAATATATCTGAACAGTAAAATAAAGAGCAATAAGAGAATTTGACAGGAACTTTGAAAAAGCAAGATGCCTGAATTCGAAACTTATATTCCATTGATGCTATGTCTAGGAATTCCTCTTTGCTGAGATATTCGTATACCCAGCTCAAACTGTAGTTGTGAGTCAGACCATGTTGCAGATTTATGCCTAATTAAAACTCTCTATCACCATTTCTCCTTAGATTTTTCCTGAATACTCTGCATTTCAGACCAGCTTATATTTTTCAGTTCTAATTTCATTTTATTAGTTTCTGGCTATACAATTAATGGTCTTTCCTTGCCCTCTTCTATTTACATTTTGTCCCCAGTTGGCACTCAAAACACTTGCTATTTAGTATTACTGGGAAATTCTTAGTGCCATTTTTACTTCTTCATCCAAATAACTAATGAGGATGTTAAATAAAACCAAGATTATAGCATATCCCCACAATGTTCTTTAATACAACTCATCCTAGTTTGAACTATTATTCCTAATTTATTATCACAGACTATTTCAAACCAAACAGGTCTGAGTTAATTTTTCAAGTAACATGTCTTAGGGCCAGTGTCAGACCTCAGGACAAATTGTGTGAACTGATACAACAATGACAAAACTTAATTTATCATGAATTATGAGATGAGAGATAAAAATCTCATTAAACAATGTGTAAGACAACACTGAAAATAAGGCATGTGAATACCCTCAGAGATTCCAGATGGCTGCCAGCTCTGAGAATGATGAAAAGAAAAATAAGCAAATTTATACTTCATTGAAAAAAGCTCAAACAGCTTTTAAGCATTCAACCTCATGACCTCCTCTTTGTTTCCTTGTGTCCTAGAACACCCCCAGGCCCCCTCCCCCTCCTTTTGTTCCCCAATAATGCAAACTACTAAAATGCAGTTTGTTAGAGCATGGTGCTAATAATGCCAAGGTTGTGGGTTCAATCCCTATGTGGGCCATTTGCTCAAGAGCTGGGCTCGATGATCCTTGTGGGTCCCTTCCAACTAAGAATATTCTAGGAAATCAAAAGAACTGCTCCTGTGAAGTTACATGGCAGGTCACAGCCCGGCTGCCAAGTCCTAGTTCACCAGCACATGCAGTTTCCTTTGTGGAATAACTGTGGCAAAGCAGAGGTGGAATAAGGACTGGGAAGTGTTCAGTAGGTGCTAAAGCAGAACTACCAGAAAGCCACACAGGGTACTTCCACGTTGGCTAAGACTTAATTTGCCATGGGCCTTTGCAATATTCATAGGTTATTTCCAACCTTCTCACAAGCCAGTTGGGTATGAAGGGGGAAATCCCAATTTCCTCTTCCCACCCTCACAGGAGCTGCAAGGGAAGAAAAGATGCCTTAAAGTCACTTGCATCTTCCACTAACTTATAACACAAATCCCTGTGTATACTTCCAATCATATTTCCATTTCGTTTTGCTTTTGATGGACAGAAAAAGGTGGAAGTGAGGCAGATTGTTTAGTTATGCTGGTTATACATGAACTGTGGTATCTGTGCAGAAAAATAAAACATGAGAGATGGAGGGAAAATCTGAAGAGTAAAAAAACCCTAACAAACACCTAATAAAATTCACACCTATGCTCTGTACACGTGTTATGTATAGTCTTCACTGGTGCCAGGCTTGAGCATTGGGTACCTATTCTCTCAGGTACTTGTACGAAAGCAGAAGGTTCTGACCTTGGCTTCTTGACATTGTGGGATAATAAAAACACTAATTTCTGTATGGCAGATACTTTTGTATAAGCTCTCCCATCAAGTTCTAATGAGTCAACATGAACAATAGGAGAATTATGCCACAGCACATAATTGGTGTCTGTAGAGTGAGATGTCCTACAATGAGACCTCTGAATGCAGAGAGTTCGACTACGTTTTCATTCAACCAGCTTTATTACATTATTTTTTCTCTTTCACAAGTTTAAATTCACAGTTGTGCTCTAGATTTCCAAATTTGTAGGAAGGCCTAGCCATTTTGAACTGAAAAGCCCATCAATCTGTAATTCCCATGTGGCTGGAGCAAAACCTTGTTTATTGTGCATTACCTGGCAGATCCTTGATCAAGGACAACTGAAAACCAGTTTATATGATATTGAATTTTTTTCAGATCTTCCCATTAGATAAACTATCATCACAAACTGTTATTAAGAAACATGAGAACCTTGATGTTCAAATGCACTATACAAATGCTGCTGTGAAATACATCCTTCTCTATTTTTCATTTTATGGTTCTCCCATCATATTTCCAATTTAGGTGGTAAAAATCTTCAAATCTGAGTTGCTAACTCAGACACTTCAATTTCATTGTCAGTAGCAAGCATTCAATATTAACTATATCTTGTCTTCATACTCTCTGCTTAAACTAATAATTTAGCACTATATTTCTCATTATATTAAATTCTGTGTTAAAAGATAAGCTGCTACTAATTTCAAAAACTCCCCTCCAAATTCTGAATCATCTATAACTTTTCACGGAAAAGGATTAAGAAACTTATCAAGATACTTAAATACAGGTATTACACGATTTCTGTTGTTTATAAGCAGACTTAATGACAAAAGGAAACCCTCCACCTCAATCATATTCAAGAATCCTTTCCTCCCAGCTCCTACTTCACTCTACTCTCCCTCTCACTTAAACAACTATTTCATTCCCCTGCACATGTATTCAGATGTCCCCATTCCTAATAAACCATTTTGCTGCTCTTTCTAAAAACAATAAACGTAGTAAATAAATTGTCCTAATATCAGTAGGCAAACAGGCTGACTGCTGGAACAGTCCATATACTGAGCTGCACCCTGAAGAAGAGGAACAAGTAGAATTAATCAGAGGTGCTATGTAAAAGAAGAGTCATAACTGATGGTCCTAAAATTTATCTCATCCTGAATTTCAGGACTTAATAACACACTGCTCTTAAAAGAAATTAAATGATTCTGATTAAACTGTCCACAACAGTCCTCACTTGATCTGAATTTTTAAAGCTACTACTAATACCTCCATGAAGACTTTAGCTTTCTCATGTGGTAAGCATTTGATAACTCATTTTACTAATTCTCTTTTCTCTTTTAGGTAATTCCAGAAAAGGAAGCTAATTCCCACTGGTTAACAAAACAAGCTAATCAAACTCAACATCTTAGATTAATGTAATTCTACACACATATTCAGATCTTTTAAATTTTGAGTGAGCTGATCAAATAAACTACATTGATCAAATGAACTCATTCTAAAGGAAAACAATCAGATGTTTGAATAGACTAAGGAGATGTTAATTCAACTTGCTATTCAAATAAAGTCAATGTAACTGAAAGCAGTTCAATAATATAATTGTTTTCAGTCAGCACCTTTTTTATCCCTAAATGCTTCAACAGTGATCCCCCACCCTCTGCCAACATAAACACTGGACAAAGTCATCTGGAATGTGGCACTGGACTTACTCTGAACGCATTAAGGTTAGATAGCATGGAAAGCTTACATGAAGATGCAAGAGAAAAGACAACTGGTGGAAAAAACCCCTTCTCTCTGTGAACGGGCTATTCATGCTGCATTGCTTATAATTTTAGCTAAAGAAAATGCAATAATCAAATAATAGCATACTAAAGGCCACAATTAAATGATACTTGACAGGGTAGATTTGGAGAGATCCACATACTACAATGCAATGCTACACAGCAATGTACATCATCAAGTAGAAGAAAGTTGTAGCTAACTTATTAAATTCTGCTTTTCCTTGTTTTACAAAGAACATACTTCTCCCCCATCAACGAGCCATCAGCATATGATATGAGAAACCAACCATAAGCAAATCAGGTAGATAATCCAACCAATATTCATGGATGTGCTGAGTGAAACAAATCTTTCTTCCAGTAACACAAATGCTGATCCTGCAGCTGACTGCGGAAATGGAAGTCCACTACCCAAACACCTCTGATCTTCTCCTTATCCAGCAGAAAACCAACAAGCCTGACTTAATTATGGCAGTCACTACATATACAGTATACATGGTTAGCAAGTTGAAGCACTTCTAAAAACAAGTCTAATCTTGTGGAGAGAAAGATCATTTGACAGCAGGAACTGCAAACACTTCTACTACATATATACACTGAGGGGGTGAATATCAGACATCTGCAGACAGAGGAGACAGGGGAGAACAGTGGGCACAGAGAGGGAAAAGGAAAATGAACACATACTTGCAGAGTATGCTGGGTTTTCCTCCTGCTTAGCAAAAGTCTTACAAAAAAAAACTGTCTCAACACATACCATGGTGCTAATTCCTGTCCTACTTGTAACCAAACCCCTCTTATGTTGTTCTGCTAAAAGGACAAGACTTGACATAGGATCAGATGAAATTAATTTAGCTAGACTGAGAAGAAACAGATTAAGGAACATTCCTGAAGGTTGGTAAACTCGCTGGCAAGCAACTGTTCAAAATTTCAGAAGCAGCAAAAATACTAAAACTTAGAGTAATGATGAAGACTTACTAGCTTCCTAAGAGGCTAAGAGATGCAAGCAGATCATCCCAACTATCCAAAATTTTTAGCAGTTTAGTCTTGCTTTTGCATTTTTCATTTCTAGAGGAAGGGCTGGAGGATACAGTAATCTAAATATATTGATTTATTGAACTAAATCAGGCTACCTTTTGGATAATGCATATATTTTCTAATAGATTTCTTATTCCTAGACATAAAAGAAAGGTAACATACCCTGATTATGACAATGTGTGACCATTTTTTCGAGTTCTTCAGAGATTAAAGATTGAGCAAGTTGAACATGCAAAAATAAAAGTTACCATTATTAATTTTAAAGATTGTAATCCATACGTGTCAAATTCACATACACGACTGCTCTTAGCAGACTCGCTTTTTAGACACAAAACCAAAATTCCACTCAAAGTTAGGAAGAGAAGCTCAAAGTTAGCGTTTTGCTTGGCAAAATAATTCTGTCCAACCAGCTGATGTGCAACCTGCAGAAAAATATTTCTGCAAACTCCCTCTAGTGGTTCATCTGTAGCTGAAATTTTAACAATCAAAAGACAGAAATGGTTCTTAGAATGTGAAGTGGCTTGCTCCAAGCTTTGCTGATCTACCTGAAAAGGGCTGTGAATGAAAAAAATTATTCTTCCAGTCTGCCTACGCCAAGAAAATCTGTTCAGTCATGCCATGCAACAAAAATATAAACCTGTGGCTAATATATTTTCTCATCTCAAAAAAAAAAAAAAAAAAAAGAGAAAAAAGAGGTTTCTTGGGGCATGATGTTTAGGCAGGCACTGGTGTTTCAAGCATGTCACTCCTTTTGCTTACTGATACTGGTTGGAAGGAAGAGAAACATGGAAACGTACATCTCAGAGGCCACCACTGCCTCCTGTCATCACACAGCTCTCTTCCTTTAGAGCTTTTTCCTCAGTCTCAAGTGCCCTATCCAGTAACACAAATCCTGCTCTCCTTCCCTTAAGAAATGAGAGGAACGGCTGGAACCTGCTGAACTTGATGAGGTTATAAAAGACAACTTTTACATTATTCTGAAGCTAAATATCATGACAGTTTAACCAACTTCAACCTACCCTTTAAAAAGTACAACTAAAGGTTAGTCACTTGCTAAAAACTACATTACACAATAAATCATTAATAGCTATTGCTTCACATAAGCATTGCCTGTTAAATTACTTCAATGAACTTTTATATATTAGCAGTTCTTTTCTACTCTTGCTTATATTACAGTAAAAAAAACCAAAACAATTTATGGCATTTAAGGGAAAACCAGTTAAAAATACAGAGTAATTCTGATATATTTAAATTTTATTAGACAATTTATTAAGAGGATGGAAAATAAAAGGGTATTTAAACTATGGACAAAGTGTCCTCTTCTTACCATGACCTGGGACAGATACTGGATTAGCACCGGTCTGTACTAGATATGAGCCGGCAGTATAGTCCTCATCTGTATCAGAGTCCTGAACTGGCTGGCTGGCATTATTACTTAATAACCACCTCTGGTTGTCATGGAGATTGGGTGATGGAGGAGGGGAGTGTAAATGTTCAGTAACTGATGGACTAGATGAGGAGGATGGCATGGGAGGACCTATAAAAAAAATAAAAAGAATTTAAAATATGGGTCAAGATATTATATGAAAAACAAATAATTTATTTCTTGTGTCACCAAAAGGCAAACATTCTACTTCAAACGAGAAAAAAAGATGAACAAAGAAAATACGGTAATTGCCTGAAATAAACTGGTTTAAGTGCTTTAGAAACCATAACACAATGCCATGACTTGATATTTCAATGAACAGTGTTTATTATACAATATTGCTTCTTTCAGTGGGACACTCCTGTCTAAAATCTACTAATGAAAGAAAAAAATACAGATAAGCAGGCAGAGACAGAGAAACCGGACTACTTTTCAAAACTCACACATACAGGGAAACTCACTGCTATAAATTTCTACCAGAGAAGTTACTCTGACAGAACTTTGAGTTTTCAGCAGTGTTTTTCAGACACATATGCTATTTAAAACCGATCAAAATGTTTCACCTGTCAAACTTGTGTCCATCTGCACAAGTTGTTTTAAAACCTGCATACACAATGACTACATCCCATTTCTGCATCTTGAAAGTATCTTCAAGTCATCATGGAGAAAGATTTAAATAAAGCCTTTTGATATAACAATGCATTTAGTCCTTTAATGAAACAATAATTAGGCCAGAATGCAGCAGAGAAAGAGTCACCTAATCCACCCAGCGAATATATAGGTTCTTTATAGTCTTTAGTGAGCACAGATCTTACTCAGAGTAAGATTGCTGGACTGCTTTTGAATAAAGCATTTGCTGCCTGTAGGTGGGGAATGTACCAGAATATGAAGAAGCTTTATTACATAATTTATGTTAAAACCAAAATTAGATTAACCTGCATGGTTATCATTCATAACTATAAATCTAAATCTAAATTAGAGGAAAAAGGGCTTTTTTTCATCATTTAATGATTTGGTTTTATGGTACTTAGTTGTTGAGTTATGCTGGAGAGGTGCTGTGCTTCTCAATGTTAAGTTTAATACAATAAATCATACTGGCACCAGTTGCTTGAATTACCTTCCCTCCACCTCCCTTGTAGACTGCTAGACTCCTGCTAATTATTAGTGTTTTTCTTTCATATTCAGTTTATCCCATCATATAGTATCTTAAATATCTCTAAAACATGTTACTAAGTCCTAACCAATTGGCTTCCCTGGGAAGAAACCTATGACAGCCTCACCACAAACTATTTACTTGATACTTCCACATATCATTTACCCCTTCTTGTAGAGAACAGCACAACATATATTATTATAAATTAAGATGCAGGCTTGGTCCTGGAAGGAAAGCGAGCACTTACTATTAGTCAAGTAACTCCTGTGTAAAACCCAAGGTTTATAATCAGGGAAATAGCAAGGATGGGGGAATGACATTTTACAGGGCTCAACTTGTGAATTTAGAAGTAGGGAGTGGGCACATTTTCTAGTTCAAGATAAAATGCCAACAAATTTTCTTGCTACACCTTGAGTTTTTACGTTGCTTGCTTCAGTAACCTGAATTTACGGTTATTTCTTGATGAAATATTTAATACATTATTTATGATATGCTCAAACTGATTTAGGTAGCCATTATATTTCATTTTTTGAATAGTTCCAATAAAAAAACAGTAGGGGTTTTTGTAATTTTTTTTTAATCTTGGAACAAATCTCTTTTATTTGCTTTGGACTTCTCTTACTAGAGAGGAGAGCTACAGTAATATGTTCCAGATGTATATGTACTGTCTGAAGCAAATCAGCATCTTAGTAGTACCTTTGGACTTTATACACAACACTTCTCAATATGCTTCCTTTCTCCTTCTCAATTTATACTCATTAACTTTCAGGCATAACAGAGCCTTGATTGCACAAATTATAATCATACAAAATACCATGCTGCCTGAAAACGTGTCATGGCCAAGGTTCCTTAATTGTTTTGTAAATTCCCTCATTTATTCAAATCTATTAATTGTGTCAGTGCTACATGGCTCGTTGATGCTGCACTGCACTGATGAGTAGCCATCCAGAACATGCATCACTTGGGTGCCCTGGCCTACTGAATTTCTCAGTTCAGAAGACACTATGTGTCGGGTGTGGGGTGGAAGTGCGAGGATATTTGCAAAGCTCCCACTACTACACTCAGCAGAGATAGATTTCTGCTACTGCAAGAATCAGTTGATTAGGGCTGTAACACCACCAAGAAATTAAGCAACGTTTTATAAACAAACCTAATTCTGGCAGACAGGTCTTACAATCATAGGATCATTTAGGTTGGAAAAGAACTTTAAGATCATTGAGTCCAACCTTTAACTCAGCATTGCCAAGTCCACCACTAAACCATGCCCCTAAGTGCCACATCCACATATCTGTTAAAGACCTCCACGAAGAGAGACTCAACCACTTCCCTGGGCAGCCTGTTCCAAGTTTTGATCACCCTTTCAGTGAAGAAATTTTTCCTGATATTCAGTCTAGACCTTCCTGACACACTGCTAGCTCATGTTCAGCTGGCTAGCAGCATCTCCAGGTCCTTTTCTGCCAGACAGCTTTCCAGCCACTCTTCTCCCAGCCTGTAGCATTGCATGGAGTTGTGACCCAAGTGCAGGACCCAGCACTTGGCTTTGCTGAACATCAGACAATTGGCCTCAGCCCATTGATCTGGCCTGTCCAGATCCCTCTGTCGAACCTTCTATCCTCCAGCAAACCAACATTCCTCCCCAACTTGGTGTTGTCTGTGAGCTGATTGAGGGCACACTTGATCTCCTCCAGATCACTGATAAAAAATTTAAATAGGACTAGCCCCACTACTGAGCCCTGGGGAACTCCACTACTGACCAGCCACCAGCTGGATGCAATTCCATTCACCACCACCTCTCTGGTCCTGGCCATCCAGCCAGGTTTTATACCAGCAAAGAGTACACCCATCCCCACCATAGGAAACCAGATTCTCCAGGAGAATGCTGTGGGAGAAAGTATCAAAAACTTTACTAAAATCTTGGTAGAAAACATCCACTGACTCTCCCTCATCCACTAAGTGAGTCACTCTGTCACAGAAGGAGACCAGGTTGGTCAAGCAGGACCTGCCTTTTGTAAACCCATGCTGGCTGGGCCTGATCCCGTTTGTCCCGTACATGTTGCATGACAGCACTCAAGACAATCTGCTCCATGGCCTTCCCCGGCCCTGAGGTCAGGCTGACAGGTCTGTAGCTCCCCAGATCTTCCTTCCAGCCCTTCCTGTAGATGAGGGTCACATTTGCCAACTTTCAGTGACCTGAGACATCTACACTTGACCACGGCTGCTGGTAAATGATTGAAAGTGGCTCGCTGAGCTCTTCTGCCAGATCCCTCCAGTACCCTTGGGTTGATCCCCAGAGACTTGTGTGTGTCTAAGTTGCACAGCAGGTCACTGACTATTTCTTCTTGGATTACAGGGGCTTTATTCTGCTCCCTATCCCTCTCTTCCAGGTCAGGGAGATGGGGACCTTGAGGACAACTGGTCTTACTATTAAAGACTGAGGCGAAGAAGGCATTGAGGTACCTCAGAGTCTTCCTCACCCTTCATCACTGTATTTTCCCCCTTCATCGAATAAAGGATGGCTATTCTCCTTGGCCCTCCTTTTGTTGCTTTCTTGTCACAAAGTTACATGGTCTGCAGAGAAAAGGGAGCCAGCTACATTGTGAGCCAGTTTTCCAGAAGAACCTTAGGCCAACCAGCTGGGACACGTATTTCTGTACAACTTCATCCAGCACTGGCAGATTTTTGCAGTGAGCTCCTCTTTGATTCCAAGTGAAAAGAGAGATAGCTATCTATACTGCCATTTATAGAATAAGCTACACATTAAGGAAAAAAAATACTTAACACACTTTCTAGAGGAATCGTAAATGATGTGCATATTCCTTTCCAATTCTTTTTTTACATGGAATGAAAGGCATTTAAAAATATTTGGCAATATCTCCTATTGAAGTCTTAACAAACTCATATATAAATCATAAAAATCATTAAGTATGACAAAAGCCAATTAGATTGATTATAACACTTTTTCCATACAGCTTAGAGGCATACAACACCAAGAATATTTCATTCTAAGAAAACCCACAAAAATACAACCTTTGATTTTCTCTCTGTTCTGCTTCTTTTAGTATCCACCTAGCAAAACACTCTGTTGTTCTGCTTTGACTTTCTTGCCCATATTTTAAAAAACCAAAACTTCTTGTTTTTAATATGTGAACCTGATTCAACAGTAAGCTATTTTTCACAGGCAAATATACTGGACTTAAGAGTATTTAATTCTCATATTTTAGGTCAGTTATAAGGAAAAACACACTTTAATTTGTTGGCATTTTCATAATTGAAAAGATATGACTTTAAATGATCTTTATGTACTTCAAAAAAATTATCTTACATGAAAATGCAAAATAGATTTGCAGAAAAAATAGGCAGACTCCAACAAGAACAGATTCAATATAGCAGTATGTGAGGAGGAGAATACATTTGCTAAGGATATGAGTCCCCAAAGAAAGTAAAACACAAAGAAAATTGGTTGCAAGAACATTAAAAAGGAAATACACCTGAGCTAATAATGGATACATTAAATACATATGTACAAGGTAATTATGTTAAAAAAAACCCTGCAGTGTTCTCTGCCATGATCAGCACTGATCTAAAAGATGGCACAAATTAAAAGTTGGAAGCAGAACTGATGTCACATATGGAAAAGCTCAAAGGGACAAGTATGGTAAGTGCAACCCATAAAAAGATAGCAAATAAACAGTGGGGAAGACTGCAACAACGGACTGGTAGTAATGCATAGGAATTTCTGTATTTAAGTATATTAAGGCTTAACTAAGTCTAAGGCTGTGCCTCTGTCAATGGGTGCTGCCTAACACCACGTGTAGGAGAGCAGGGAAGCGGAGTGGGGCTGCTGCAGCGTGTGGGAAAGACTGGGGGCAGAGCAGGGCAGAGCTGTGCCTTCAAGCCCAGAGCCTCAGGCACTTCTACCTGGCCACAACCTACAGTTTACAGTTATGTACAAGTTGCCTTCCCTTTAAAAAAAACCCAAAAAATACCAACCTATTTGCAGCATTTAAGCTTATTTACATGGTATTACAAAGAATGAACCCAACAACTGCTCAGCTTTCATCCTTTACAGGTCATCACGTGCTGGAGAAGCACTTTGCCTCAACAGCACCAATGGGTGCCTGGATGAACTGCATCTTCACTAGATGTATTTTAGAGAAAACAGTATTAGACACTTTTGGAACACGGTATTTAGGAGAAAAGTGGGATGGGAGAAAAGCAGTAGTAATGATCTCCTGGTGCTGCAGGGTGGGCAGGCTGAAATAGATAACCCAGAGTCTCTGAGAAGCCCTAAAACACATGCACTTATGAAATCTTCCCACCAGATTTAACCTCTTAAAACAGAGAGATTTGGCTGGCAATGAAACTAAGAAAAAAAAAACCTTGTATATTTTCTATTCTGATTATAAATCAAATTTTTCTGACTACAATTCATGAAGCAATGAAAACTTTCCTGAGCTGAAATATGATCTTAAAAATGTGTAGTTTTCATTGCTTCATGAATTTCTTTAATGCAGAACGCTTGTTCATATACCTAGATTGTCCCTAAAAGCCTGGTATTATCAATTTACTTCCTCAAGTTGCATTGCAAGTTACATACTTTGAAAAAGTAATTTCACTCTAAAAATTTGAAGGGCCGTTATTTTCATCTCAATCAGGTTGCATAACTCCTATACCCAACTTACATACAACTTCTGATGGCTGCTTAAAGCAATACAACAGTAGACAGCTCTGTCTAGGCTGCTCAGCTGTGGCAGAACTGTGCATTTTTCTTTTCACAGTGTTGGCAGTCCTTGTCACTAAGACTGAAGAAAAAAATTCCTCTATCTGCATCTCAAACACACAGAAGGAGAGTCTTATTTTGAAGTGGTAAAGAGATTCTTACTGACTTCGATGTCAGTAAGAAAATGGTATTAAATTACAAATTGCAAAGTAGATATCTCTTTACTGAAATTAATGGGATTTTTGCTGGTGAGTTCATGGAAATGAAGATTTCATGTTATATTAAATGGCACTACTATGCCATATAAACCCAAAACCATACCCCATACTGTGGAAAAACACGTTATACGTATGGATATACATACATAATGGATCACTAAGAATAGCTATATATCTCTACTTTGTACTTCGCTGGTCACAACAGGACAAGGCAGGTTGCTGGGCTTTTGTTTTCATCTTTGTTTGGTTTTTTTAAATAAAACAGTTTAAGGATCTTTTAAAACTTGGATGACACAGGCAGCAGTTTTTGAAGGTCAAAAATAACATGTCTTCTGGCTAAATTAATTAGAAACCAAAACACTTTCAAACATGAAGGACACTTAGAAGCCTTCTGAATCAAGCTGAGATGACTCTTTGCAATCTGTTCTAGGACTTCCCAGCGCACTGAAAGCTGTACACACTCTTGTTAAAAAGGGCACCTATACCCTCCTAACAAGTTTACTGATCACATCCCAAAATTTCAATTTCCAGTGTATCACATGAGGGTTGACCCAAAAAAGCTCCTAAAAAACTCCAACTCCCCCCACCTGGTATGTACAACCCTTAACGACTGTATTTTGGACCTCTTCATCTCTGCATATAACATAGTAAGTTAGAAATAAGTGAGTTTTAATTTTAAACTAATTTTTCATTATGGACTTCCTGTATGCTCTCCAACCTGTATGACTTGGCATTGGCATTTATCTCTCTGCTGGATCCTGCAGCCTTCTGCAGCCAACCTGCAGTGACAGTTATCTCTTAATTAATACTCTACATGCAAATGGAACTACCAAAAAGTGCTGCTGCATAGCACACAAAGAACAATTATTTATAACCAACACAGTTCTCTTTATCTACTTATACCACAGTCGACCACTGTAGCTACTGCGAAGATCTCCCCAAGGAAATACTTGCATAGACAATCTTCCAAATATATACAGATATATATATATAAGACTGTATAAATCCATCTAAAGCGAAAAACACTTCAGTGAGAAGAAACTACATGCCAAGAACTCTTTCAAAAACAAATGCTTTCAAATGCATAGAAATGATGCTTGTGACCTACTGTGGATTTTCCATTTGTTTGTGTTTTGCTGTATTTGTAAGCATAATGGATAATGATCCTTTTACCCATGAACTGGGAGGTGTACTTTTGAAGTTTCAAATCCTTCCAAGTTCTGATGAACTGTGCCTTCATGTCAGATGCAAAGTTTAAACACAAATGACATCTACTTTTCCTAGATTTCCTCAAAAAGTTAGCACTTCTAAACAAAACAGGTGTATTATGTTGACATGTATTCTAACTCACAAAGTTGCAACTACTTCTGTGGACTGTGAAAGTTAAAACTTTTCAAGACTATAATCAGAGAACATTGCTTTGAAAAACAGAAGTAATCCATTAGAAAGCAAGAGAAATACTGGCCTGAAATATTGCAATTTGTTTTTTTTTTCCTCTTGGAAGTGTAGTATAATAACTGGAGTCTGTAACATAAAACTGGTAATTATCTTCTAAAAAAGAGAAAGATTTCTTAAGAAAAATGGTTATGCCTTAGAACTGACACTCATTTCTGAAGCAAACACTTTATGTTTTGAAGTATTTTGGTTGTTTCAAAAAGTTAGCAGCTGCTGCTCAGCAGATTGTTAAATGAAAAGGAGTAGCCTGTTCTTACAGGGGTCAGACTGCATGACCATAACAGCTCCTTCTTCAATCCTGAGTTCAGGCAGTGCTCATCTTTGCTTTAAATGGGAGTTTTGTCTGTAGAGAAATTGAAGAATCTGAGCCTTAACCGAAGTGCACAGCTCTTACTTCTTTTTAAAAAAATTTTTTTACTATTCTTATTTTCAAAAAGAAACACCTTATAAATTCAGAGCCAGGTGCAGACCAAAGGTCCACTCACCAAAGCAGAAAGTCCTTAAGCTGAACTAAAACCTCAAGCATCTCTAGCATCCAGGTTTTATTTTTTAGGACCTATTCTGCTCAACTCAACTGAATCTTCCACTTTATTTCCCCCAGTATTAATTAAAAGTGGGCATGCAAAATACTGGAAGGGAACAGAGAGCTATTTCCAGAAGAGCAAAAATCTTCACTCTTCTACTCAGAAAGGCATTTTAAGTGATAGGTCTCTGTATTTTTAGAAAAACATTCCTCTTTTTTTGGGGGGGGTGGGGGCGCAGTTTTGGACAGAAGCAAGCTGAAATCAACGCCAGATTGCAAAATATCCCGATTAACTCCTATCTTCACTTGAGACATAGAAGTTCTCACATGAAAATGTCACCTCTCCGTTTAGAGCATCTGCTGGGATTCAGACTCCTCTGCCTTGTGATGGGAGTCTCATACAGCACAGCCAGGACAAGGAGACACCAGCCCAACCACCGGCCCAGCTGTACGAGTTGCACACTCACAGTTTTGGCCCAGCCAAGTGCCACTTGCAACCAACTTGCAAGCCCTGGCAGCCAGCACACAGCAGCTCGAGCATTGCAGCCAGAACGTCTCCAAGGGCGTGCAGCACTTGGACTGTGCACGCAGGGAAGCTCCTGGGGTCCCCATCTGGGTCCTGTGTAACTTGGCCACAGACCTGGCCCTTTCCTACCACGGCAGTCGGTGCCTGCTCAAGCGCGGCCAAGTTGCAGAGGTGCACGGTCGCTCCACGCGCAGGCATGCACGCACAGCTGTGCACCTGTGCAATGCGAAAGGCACCCGTGCATGGCCTAGCACTTCTGCCTCAGCCAGAGCCCTGCATGGCTGTGCACATCTGCCTGGGCCTGCTGCTTCACTGACCACTACACGGGGGCAGGGAAAGGGCAGGAGAGATCTCTAGGGTAGTGGGAATGTGCAGCCAGTCATTCTCTCTACTCCCTATTCATCAATTCACACACAAAACAAACTAAGGATCACACAGGGCTGTAAGAATGAAACCAGCCCTTCTCAAAAACCTGCCAGGATTTTCGTGTTCAAAAAACCCAAACTATAAACACACCACAGACACAAGCTAAAATCAGGAAAAAAACCTACCAAGTTCTGGGGTTTTTTCTGCATTTCCAGAAATGGAACCAAGCATCAAAAATGGAGCAGCTGGCATATACTACAATCAATGTAGGGAGGATAGCCACTCTCAGTCTGTCTTACATTCACTCAGCAATGATGCTGAAGTGTTTACCAAGTTTCCACTCTCAATCCTGACCTTTGTAAAAGACTGTAATTTTTCTGGATGCTGATACTCTTTCAGATGGCAATTCATAAAGAGTAATCACCTATAAAAGTAACCTTTGAAGAAATGCTTCTTTGTTCTTCCTATCCATGACTTTTTATTATTAGAGGTGAAATGGATTGAGCCATGTCACATCTGGTTTATCATTGTTCCAACGTGACTCAGTGGTAGTCGATGCACTTTGTATTTTCACAATTGCTTTGGGCTAAATTAGGGTGGGCAGAAAATGTCTCTTTGGAATAGGACAGGAAATGCATCTTGAAGAGCACAAGACAACTTGAAGGTTTTTTGGAAAGGAGTGGGAGAGAGTCTTCTTAAAGAGGAAATAAACCTTCTGAGAATGATTCACAAATCATTCAGTTTTTAGAATCAGGTAATTTCCCACCCTCATTCCTCCCACCCCTGTAAGAAGCAGTCTAAAGAGGAATGAAATCAAATACTAATTAACTAAATTTGGTTTTCTTAATTCTACTGGGTCCTACATGAGAAAAGCAGTCTAAGCAATGACAGGGATACCAGTTTTGCCTACTTTTGCTACCAGTGTGGCCACTGCCTTGCAGTCTGCCATAAAGGGAACAATATCTTGGAAAAAAAGCATCCAGAGAAGCTCTTAATGACATCAAATTGCTTATGCTTACAGACCACAGAATATGACTTGTTTTCTCAGAAGGAAACATAGCAATTTAAAGAGATTTTGATAAATATGAACAAAGAGCAACAAACTGCTGAAAAAGTGTTCTATAAACCTTACTTACAAAAGAAACATTTCTTATAATTCACAAGAACCACAGAATATTCTGAGTTGGGAGTAACTCACAAGGATCTCCAAGTCCATCTCAAGTAAATGGCCCATATGGGGACCAAACCCGTGACCTTGGTGCTATTAGCACCATGCTCTAACCAGTTAGCTCTATTAGTGTGGTTATTTATATCCCTGTGAGCTGCATTTTTTGGACCATTGCTATTTCAAAAGACCAGGGCTGCGGCATTGCAAAAGAAGAGGAGGAGAAGGAGAAGAAGGAAGAATACAGTGACTGTTGCCATCTCCACCAGCTTCTGATTGCAAGCTGCCCCAGACACTGGCATATGCTGCCCCATGAGCTCCGTGTGCCTCCCAGCACGGCTCTGCAGGGACCAGCACGATGTCGAGCAGCCATCAGAATGAGCAGCACTATTGCCAGAGCCTTCCATGTGCGCTAAAACATCATGCTGCTGGCTCCCTGCCTTCTCCCAATAAACTGAGGCAAACCAATAAAATTTCCCATAACACTAAAGAATCACGCCATGCCTGCAAAAGCGCGCGTTTAGCAATGAGAAAGGAGAAAGCAGTCCTGCCAATGAAACATCAAACTTACCTAACCAGCGGTGAAGTCTTGAAGGGCCTGAAGGTAACACCACTGAAACAGGTATTTTTGTTAGTTCCTTGTTGCTTCATTTTCAAAAGCCCTTCCCTTCCTGCAGCACTTTCAAGTTTTATTTCTTGTTAGGGCTTTTTTCTGCTACGTTAGATGTAACTCCTTAACAAAGGAATTTTGAGGAGGGGAGGAATTACAGAATTACCAGAAAATTATTGATGGTTGTCTCACACAGTACCACTCGCACAAGCAACGGGACATTCACTGGACATTGATGTCTCATTATATCTAGTATGTAATTTATTTCTCTGCTGGAAGAGAACTTATCAGTTTTGCCCATGTGGAGAAAATGTTTCTACTTTAGAAACAAATAGACCACCACAGGCAAGAAGCTGGAAAAGCTTAAATGAAAACCCACTGCATGATCACTGAAGTCAGCTCGCTACCAAAGCCGCTAAGGCAGCAGTGTTGAAATGGGCCAGAGGTGGCATTTTGGGGCCAGATTTTTGACAAAGCCTAATCTCGTTGAGGAATTATTTAGAAAACCAAGAACAATAAAAACTATAGGGTACTGAGAACTAAGAGAAAGCTGGACTCTTTATTTAGGTGCCTCCGGAAATTCAGCATTAAACAAAAAACCCACAAAGTCCCTTATTTTTGCCTGAATATATAAGCAATAATGTATTAGCTGAAGAGAAAATTTTGTGAAGCGCTACAAAGTTGCATATTTTTAGTCACTCTTCTACTGTAAGAAATTATTGCTATCTAAAAAAGATTATATTTTGACTAGTTCTGTGAACCCTTTATTTGATAGCTTTTAATTTTTTAACATTTTATGTGTGTTTACACTTAGCAGAACTGGGTAAGTGCTCTAGTAATATGTACAATTTAAATCCATAAATTTTAAATAGGGTTATCCATTCAAGTTCAAAAGAATATAGACTTAACAGTTCTTAAAAAAATACACAAACCCCTCACATTAGCTTAGGTAGGTCAGAAAATGCTGAATAGAGGTAAAAAAATACCTTTGGCCTCAGACTAAACACAGGAAATTTCAGTCCAAAAGTGCTTTTCATAAAGTTAGGAGCTAATGAACAAAAGGGGGTTCTAATAAAGTTTAATGAAATATTAGCTATAAAATCCAGCAGTAATACCATAATCTTTATTTCTTCGCCAACTTGACCACTTCAGAATAGTAAAAACTGAAGTAAAGTAAACCACACCAGTTACTGTGAAGAGGTTTTATCTCAAAGAAAATAGAAAAGGCCCAAAAGATGGGGCCAAAACACATACAAGGAAAATTCCAAAATAGAGAAAATACATGTTTACGCCTGACTGGAGCCAAGGGTAACAAACCCTCTTTACCAAGCTGCTTCCAGAATTCTTGGGCCTTGGTCCAGGGACAGGGGACACGCCAGCTGGGCCATCCATATCTGCCGGCAGGCAGAGGTTATCCATCTCTTTGAAAAGGGATGAAAGGAAATTGTTGTCCGAGTGCTTTGCAAACTCTGGAACAACCGCTTGCCAGCTTAACAGTAGGATTGCCAGTAGAAGCTGTACAAGTCTCTGAGTTCCTGAAAAATTATTAATGTTGAAGTAGTCTATTTTCAAGATGCCCCCTCAGTACCAGCAAAAGCTGCCAGATAAAAACCAGTTACTACCCAGAAAGCATTTAGAGGGATTGGTCTGGAAGCCCTGTCCTGTAAAACTAAAATTCCCCATATACTTTATGGCACGTGCTTTCCAAGGCTATCCACTCCCTCCCATCAACCTTCATGAATCTCTACTGCCAAAACATCCACTAGAGTACTTACTGCTGAGAGAAGACATGAACAAATTTCTTACTTGACTAGGTTTTTTTCCCTTCAGAAAAAGACTCTTTTTAACAGGTTCTTGGCCAAGATTACATTCGTATTCACACAATGCCTCTTTTATAAAAAGATGTAATGGAACCAATTATGAGAGCAGCTCCTGAAAAAAACAGCTAATGGCTTGACTTGGTTCGCATTCATATCAACACAAAATAACTTATTTTATATGATGCTTGATAATGCAGCACTATGTAAGGAAGAGATTATGCAAGAACACTTAAAAGATGCTCATTCTGAAAGGATCAGACCTTATAAAATGCAGTTTATAAGTATGGAGAAAAAAGAAATACAGAACTGAAGTCAGGTTTACCCACATTTCATTAATTTTGTCCTAATGCCTAACACACATGCAGTTTTCTGATGCAGTTGCTGTTACTACACACAACTTAAATTAGCCTCCTACACTTGAAATGTCATGGTTTCTACATGAAGAGATAAGGACAAAGGAATAGTCTTAGCACTCCTGCTCAGTTATCTGAGATGCCTTATTTTGTGTTTTGTTTGTATTTGTTATTTATCTTTGAGATATGGTAGTGGTCCAAATACTCATTCATTACATGTTTTCTGATGCAGTCACCATTCATTATACGTTTCTGAAGCAGTTACAGCCTGCAAAGTCAGTTCTTGGTCAGAATCTTCACATGCACAAGCAGAAAACAAACCACAGGATACTTCAAAGTCAGATCCTGTGACTAGAGGAGGCTGTTAATCAATGCAGTTTAATGCAAAGCCCTCTGCCACACTGATGTTAAGATTATGTGTGCTGAGGTGAGCAGGCAGTGATATTAGAACCATTCAGAAATTTCTTCTGAATAAAAATTATGCATCAGCCCATAACGTTCATCAGTCTATACAAACTCACATGAATCCAACTTTCACTGTAAGTGTCTTTTTGGATCTATTTATTTCAGAAGATGTGGTACGAACGACGGCATAATAAGTTTTACTATGTTTTAGGCATAAATGACTCATACATCATTCCATTTGAAAGAAAAAATCCTAACATGCAATACGTTACTGCAGCTGCTCCATGGGAATAACAACATATCCATTTGGAAGGAAAATGCATTTATGAAAATGCCTGATTAGCAGAAAAGCAGAAAACAATTAATTATAAACAATAATACACAACTGCTTTATTTGACATTTTTATGGTTACAGTCTCTTTTCATGGAATCTATTGGATTAAAATGCATTCAGCTCTTCTCCTCCCACCCCCAGCTCAAAATAGTCTTCATTGATGTTATCCACAAAAACAAAACAAAAAAAACAGCCTTTGAAGGAAGGGCTGTCATGTGAGTTGAATGTAAAGTTACTGGACAGAGAGCACCAAATTATCTTCTTACTTGGGCATCTCTCACCAGGATCCCAGTTTGAGGGCAGAAATGCATGTTCTCTTTCCTGTTTGCTAAAATAGGAAATGTTTTATCTTGCATTCCTCCTATCCCCTGTAAAGGTTACGAACTGAATGGTGCAAAGCCAGCAGGCAACGAACCCCTGAGAACTGCACAACACACGTGAAGTCAAGGCAGTGCCACCTACATCTGTGACCTCCTAGAGACAAGGCTGCCCAATGTCTTGGCCTTCCCTTTGGCAACCAAGGAAATCTCTGCCTCTACCTTCTTCCCTCTTACTTTTCCTTAGTCTTTTATTTAGTTAATGGACACTCCTTTTATTTTGCCCCACATCACAATTAAAAAGTTTCAGACCCCTTTTCTATTACAAATTCATTAATTTAGTCCACTAAAATTCCACCAAAAAATTATCAAGACAAGAACACGTTGGTGTGTTGATTGCAGCACTAGTTAATGAATTATGCCATTTAATGTAAACCACTAGCATAGTAAAACTTAGAAATTATTTACAGCACTTCAGGACACGGAATGACAAAGGCACAGGTGATACTGGTAATGTCATTGCTTACTTCTCATGAAAGTAAACTTAAGACATGTTTAAAAAACAACAGTCTAAGTGGAGACAGTTGGGCAGTTCTTGTGGACTGTCCCACAGCCACTCACCAATACAAACTGCAGACTCTTCAACACAGGAAGGCACCCAGAACTACCATTATTCCCACCTACTACTGAAGAGGCATTTCAGATGGTATCCCCAACTTTTGGGCCATGGAAGGGAGACAAACCAGCAGAGACAGCAGCTAACCAGAGAAAAGACACCTGAATGTTTCACTTGATTCAGACCAGAGGATTAAGTCTGGGTCTCCTACCTTCCAGGTGAGTGCCCCAGCTAATGAGCCTGCAGCTAATAGCAGAGCAACTTGTTCTCCCTCTTTTTTTTCGTTAAAATCTCTGAAGAACTGTGTTTAGTTCCTCATCAAGATGAATGCCAAGCCTGCTAAATTTTTCATGACACTGAATTCTTGTTCTCCTGCCAGCCCTAGTTATGTGTGAACATTTCAGACTCCCTCAGGCATTTATTTTACTACAGAGTCCTGAAATACTTAAGTCTATTAAGACCTAAAATAAACAGGCAAAAAGGAGGAATCTGCTAGTTGTTCCTCCAGTCTACATTTTAAGGAGGCAGTGCCTACACCAGTGAAGTTTATTCTCAGTGTCACCAGCGAAATGATGGTACATTTGGCAATAAACCCATCAAGCCAGGTCAGCTACCACAGTGAGGTTCAGCTCCACACCACAGCAGGAGCAGCACTGTCTACAGGCTGTAAAGATCCAGCCAAATAAGGTGGATCCAGAAAAGCTGGATCTACTAAACCCACACACAATGACTGTTCTGCATTACCTCTGGGCTTGTGCCCAACGCAGTCCCTGCCTGTTCCCTTGCTGCCAGGAAAGAGGACAGCTGGGAGCAGACTGTGACTGAAGAATAATTCACACAACTTGGCCTGGGTTACCCTCCTCACCAAAAGCCTTTCTGGAGCAGAAAGCGTGCTGGCTGCGAGCTAGGCTGGCCTGCTGCTGTGTGCCGAAGAAGGGGGAGCTTGAGGAAAGGTGGCCAATCATCAAAAAACTTCAGCCAGGCCTTGAAGGGCAGCAGACAACTGACAGAATTAACCACTGGGCTGCAAATCTTCCTATCACATAGGCTATGAGCTGTGCCTCCCCTAAACTCCCTGAAAGAACATTCAGAACAAATTCCCTTCATAAATTACCTGGATTTTAAGTCACCTACTGAAATAATTTTACGGTCACTCCCAGTTTATCTGTGCATTCTGTAGCTGCTCTCTCCACAGGAGGTCTGAAAACAGACCAAGCTTTGTTATCTTGAGGTCTCTTATTCCCTACAGAAACTCCAACAGCACTTCCACCCACAATGCTTCATTACTATTGCTATAGTCTTTGGTATTACATAATTTAAAAGGAAGTACAAATGGCCAATTCGTGTCTGGAAAATACCAAGCCTGATACCAGATCTGAAGATCAACATTGCTGACTTAGAGAAACTCCATGCAGGTGTAAGTAAGTATGTATGGGCACACACAATCTTATGTTGGACGTGCTCTGTACAAACAAGGCAATGTTAGTACTAAATCAGCTGTCATGAATTGCTAGTATGCACAAATCTAAAGCTCAAGCCTGTCCCTGGCACATCTTCAGAAATCTCTCGAAGACCAGACTATCTTCTACATAATGCCTCACCATCCATACTTAAACTTCCACTTTTCTCTTGTTTTTTTTTGAAAAAGTACTTTGTGTCTTCTTCCATACCTATTTTGTTTGAAACAAACTTTAAAAATCCTCTTGTTAAACAGTTTCTCCCCTACACTTTTTCAAATTATTTCATATAGATGCTAGTCCTTAGGAGACCAATGCTCAATATGCTTGTAATGAACTAGACTTAACATGGGTGTAATATGTCTCCATAATCCTGGCAGGTGATCCTGCCTGAAAGCACAACCTAAGATGAAAGGGCTCAAAGTTTTTTGCCATTCAGACCTGTGAGGGGCTTTTTCCCTCAATACAAAATCTGACAGCAGGATCTGGCCAATGTCCAAGCAAATTGGAGTGCTGATATCCAGCTTGTTCCTTGCCCTGTTTCTGATACTCCCAAGATACTTCGCCAAAGAGATCTTCCAGAAAACAAAAATCAGAGGATTTCTCTAGACATTACGAATACAGTGGGGAGAGATGTGGGGAAGTCTTCTTGAAGCCTGCAATTCTGTAAAGTGCATGTACTCATCATTAAAAAAGTAGAGTTGGACTAGAACTTGGCAATTCTTTTACACTGTATTTCCTTGCACTAGTGAGGAGTTATGATGGTACTTCAGTTTTCTGGTCTGTCCACAGTAATTTACAAAAATGAAAGAACGGGAACAAAATCACTATCAAGCAGTTCTATGTAAGTCCTATATACACAGTTCTCAGTTCTACACGTAAATTTTCATTTAATCTTTGCCTGCCAAACAGGTTAAATTAAATACCCATCATGTTAGTTCCATGTATTATTTGTAATTCATTTTACCTCATTACCTAGTGATTTTTGTCCCATTTTTTTCTCTCTTCACCTCACCTACTTTCACCTTGACATAGAGAAAACATGCCAATACAAAAACTGTTTCTTTCTATAATTGTCAAAGTCTTTAAGCATAACTGGAAAAATGCTGTAATCCCAGTTACAATGGTACTCTTTTCTCATTCCTCCAATACAAGCATAATGGCAGTATCAGCTTGAGTGGTGTGTCTGTGATGAATCAGACCTCGTGCCCCTGAAAACCCATGGCAGAAGAAAAAGAGAATCAGTCATTTCTCCCACTGAGGACAGACAGGATGTGAAACACAGAGTAGAGTGAAGTTGGAGGATCACAGCTACCAGTTTTTCCATCACATGGGACTCTATAAAGGACCATAAAGCCCATTTCTGTAAGATAAAAACACAAGAACAATCTCTTGCTCTGCCTCCACGGACTGAGTGCAGCTTTCCTCAGCAGAGCTTTGCAGTAAAATCATGGCAACACTTCCACAGATACCTGAGAAGCTTTACTGCTCTTTGCTTCAAGAAGCAAAAAGACCTGCTGTCAAGGATTTCATCTGCAGTATTCTTTTGCCTTGTGGAGTGAGAAGCCCACTTAAGGCAGTTAAAAGAGCTCAGAAACTTGATGGATTCAAAATTTAAGCCTAGCGTGACTAAAACCCATTTCCAAATCCCTAAAATCTGAATATATAACACAAACACTGACACAGCTTTGTCCAAAGAAATGGTATATTGTGACCCCAAAAGTATCCTTCAGTCATTTTTTTTATTCAGCTTTGAATGGGAGCTGTGTAATGAGGAATGTCAAATGAATATTCCCTCAAAATGAAATATGACAAAAGCTTCACTCAGAAACCATACATGGTGCTGTTGCACATTTATTATCCACGAGCTAAAATCTGTCTAATGTAATTTAAGATTGATAATTACTGATAGAAGCCATATGTGTTTTTAATAAAAAGAAATTGCCAAATAAAAAATATTGCTTCCTTTCTAGAGTACCGCGGTTTCAAATAACATCTCAGATTTATAACTGAAGTAACAACTCCATAAATTTTCATAATTTTAAAAATCTTATTCTCTGTAAATGAAATCTTGCCCTTTCTTCAACTGTTTGCATTATTTTCTCAAACACCAGTAAGGAAAATAAAAATATACAAAATCAAAGCAAAACATAATAGTATGTTACTTGCAAATAATAGCAGAAGACATGCATTTTTTAAATCCAGATTTTAACAACTGATCTGGTTTTAATTTATATTTTAAATTATTATTATGTTATTAGGAACAAGTAACTCTGTTATGGTGGGTGTTACAGAAGTACGGGGAAAAAACCCCAAATTTTTCTGTGAATGAAGTAACAAATGGCTGGCGCTAGACAGCATTCACCTGAGAGTGCAAACTGAAAAGGGAGAACAGCTGAATTACTAATGATCATCCCTCTCCACAGTGCCTTGCTACTCGAGGTCTCCAATGTGGCTGATGTGCTGCCAAATTCTAATACAGGTTCCAGAGAAGCTCCAGGGGAACGGCAACCTGCAAACCTGACATCTATGCACTAGTGAAGTTAATAGAAACTATAATAGCAAAAAGACTAAGTGGGCCCTAAGTGGGGTCTAAGAAGAATCAAATTTCAGTTTTCATTAAGTGAAGTCTTAAAAAATTAACCCAATTCTTTGAATAGCTCAAACAAACATGTGAAACCAGTGATCCAGTCAATCAATTTCAAAAAAGCTTTTAACAAGTACTTCACTAGAGGCTTTTAAAGAAACTAAGCACCCGTGGCAAAACAGAGGTCTCTGCACAGCAACATGACTGGTTAAGAGACATAACCAGAAATTAGGGGTAAATGGTCAAACCTGCATAGTGGAGGAAGCCCAGCAGTGGAATACCACAGGGATCTGCACAAGGATCTGCTCCTTTTCCTGTACCTGTAATTGACCTGGAAAGGTAGCTGAGTACTGAAGCAACCAAGTTTGCAGATGATACCAATTTATTCTTGGCAGTAAGGATGAGGGCAAGTGGTGAAGAATCACAGGACCTTATGAAATTGAGTGACTAGACAATGGAATGGTAAATTAAATTCAGTGTGGATAAGTGTAGAGTGATGCACATGGGAAAATATAACCTTAACTTCACATGTACAGTGATGGGCTCTGAGCTGAACATTATCACTCAGGAGTGAGACCTTGAGGTTACAATAAATAGTGCCATCAAAATGTCAGCTCAGTGCTCAGCTGCCAAAAGAAAGCAGCCCAAATATTAGGTATTGTTAGGAGCTGAACAGGAAGCAAAGCAGAGAACACAATTATGCCACTTTGTAATGTCACTCAGTTCATACACTGTCTCTTCTTCCAGTGATATGTTCTGGGGACCTGCTTCATCACTGAGTACTTTGTGTCTACTTTTACAAAGGTTGGAGCAAAACAGAAAGCAGCTTAAAACAGAAGAGTGACCTGTAATTAGGGGACAAAACAGCAGTTTTAACACTGTCTGCATCTCAGTTTCACAAGAGCTCTCTGAGACTGAATCCAAAATTCAAGGAGACATCTTATACATACTTGCTGATTAACCATTCGAAAAAAGAGGTTGACAAATTACACACATACAACCAATGAGCTCTATTATAAGGCATTACTATACATCAAAAGCTTAGCTACTGCTAAGTGCACAAGCTTTACCTTTAGTGCAGTACTTGAAATCCCTGGAAAAGGACAAGTTTGAAGGCTTTCCTTCACTCCAGCAGTATACAGCCAGCTAAAAATCATTTTGCCGTGCCATCTTGAAGCGACAAGGTTTTAAGCCTTAAGGGGAAGTACAAGTGCCCACAAAGGGGTAAGTAAAACCAATTTAAAGTAAAAATCTTCAAAGTCTTGTGTTACTACCTGCTCTCTTTTCCTCATTTTCTACCCTATCAGATAGCCTGTTCAAGATGCTGCTGGAACCACTCTTTTGTTGCTTGACAACAGAAAAACACTTTTACCTACTGAGGTTCTGTAACAGGGAACAACTAAATTAAGTCTAGGCCTTCAGATCTCTAGCTAATCTCTACACATCTCTGCTACAACATCTGCTTCTTGCTTTTATGAGAAAGGGTTTGTCTGTATGCTAATAGAATGATGTTACTTGTATCTTTGTCTAATTTCATGAGCCATGAGAATGTTCTAGTTTTCATTTGGATTGTTACACATCAGACACAAATTCCGTCTATCAGTACCTTTAGCGTACCCTCTACTTACTTGCATAAAATACTGTCTATTTACTTCACATATACCCACTCTTGTGTATAAGAGAAACATACTATCACCACAATCTATAACCAACCTTTACAGTAACTTTGCCTATCATGTAATAGAATAAATACAGAAAGAGAGAAAATACATTGGAAGAAAAACTAGAACTGTGATAGTTATTCCTTAATTTTAAACTCATAAATGCATCAAATACGAACATGAGTATTTTTCAGCAAGAAATAAAACTATGCAGGGTATTTAATTAGTTTAAACTGTTAGCTAAGAGTTGCTGCTGATGGACTAATAACACATTTAAAAGAGACCAAGCTGCAAATTATTTTTTGCCTTTGTTTTAGCTCTACATTTCATTAAAAATCCCTCAGTAATTATTTCCATTCAAATGTTATAGTGTTACACTATGATATAAAGATTTTTTTTTTCTTTTCCTACAGCTGTAATTTTCTACTGTTGAAACAATTGAAGATTTTTTCTTTTTCGAAGACACTTTTCAATTTGTGCTGTCCAAGCATGTTTTAAAGACATGTCATGAAGGACACTCAGCAGGATGCGCTCCGGAAATATAAGTTATCTCAACTAACAAAAAAGCTTCTACAGGAATAAACAGTACAATTTTAATTAAAGTAGAATGAAGAAAGCAAAGTAAATACTAACTGGTAACAAGGCATTAAAAATTTCAGTCACCACAAGTAAATGAGAGTCAATCAAACTTCTCACAGAAATGTCTTCAATATTCTTAAGACAAGCCATAGAACTGGTGAAGCCGTGACAGGATGCAGACTGAACCCAAGGCAGGCACATCAACTCACTAACTCAACCTCTGTGTCCATCTATCAGATAAGACGACATTTCAGCAAGACTACAGTTACTTTTGTTAACCGAAGAAAACCATAATCAGGCAACCACCACTTCTCTCTCTCTCTGTTCTGCTGCCCACTACAAATTAAGTCATTATCTGTCTCCTGAAGTGAGAGACGAAACATTAATTAATCACAGAAACCCTTGGATCACTAGATAAATCATTCTGTTGACCCCATGTTGTCTTCAAAGGGCAGGGCTAAGCTGCTGCAGCCACAGCTGCTGCCTTTGAGCAGTGGCAGTAGCACTGGGCAGATACAAATCACCGGCAGAACAGGTGAGATGCAAAACAGCAGCCAGCCCTTTAAAAGTCCTAAAGAACCCTGAAACTTTAATTCTGTCATGCAGTTAGAAAACACTGAATAAATGAAGTTTTCAGAAAGCCATTCTAACAGATTTCCTCATTACAGGTCTAATTACAAGCTATCTTTATAATGTACACCTGACAACAGAGTGAAAAACACTTTGCTTTAAAGGTCAGCAGAACTAAAAGAACAATTTTGCTATTTATAGTAAGGGGTGAACTTTTCTTATTTGGCTGCTTAAGCAGCCAACCCTTGAGTTTAATGTAATTAGGAAGGGGATATTCAATTTACAGTATCCACAAGTAATGATAATTACACTGGTTCAAAAAAGCTGTTGGTAAGCATAAGAAACCTTTGTAATTACATCCCGTTTCCAGAATTACTTGAGCACTGTGAACTTGAAGCATTTCAGGAAATGAAGGCCAAGGCACATAAAGGAGAGCTACGGCGCTTTAAAAGCTGCACTGTTTAACATAATGAGCCGCCCGAGCGGAGGGAGATCGCAGAACGCGCTCCATAACTCACCCCGACAGCCCACGCCATCTCCTTCCTGCTCACCAACATCCATTAAGAAAAACATGAGCCGGCTCCCTCACTGCCTCCTTCCCATCCTTCGCCAGCATTGCTCAGCTCCCCTCGCAGAGCGGCCTCGGGAGCCAGCCCATGGAACTGTGCTGGGCTCCAGGAGCCTGTCTCGGGCTCCGGCTGCCGATCCTGCCCCGCTCAGGAGAACGCTGGCGCTGCGAGCAAGGAAACGCCGCCGTGTCCCCCCCGCCGCCAGCCCCGCGCGTGCTGCAGATTAGCTCGGTCAGCAATCCGCCAGGACAAGGTGAAAAACAAACAAATAACCACGTTCACAGCAGCTGCGGCGATCGCTCTCCGGAAAATTATTCAGGCATTATGAGGGAGATGGTATTAAACGCTGCCACTTGCAGCTTCACGGCTCTCTGCGTATTCGCATCAGCCTGGGATGAGCACTTAAGGAGTATCATCAGAGAGCTTGCCCAGCTGAGCATCTTCCATTATGTTTTTGTCTTAAAAGGAGATACCAGGAACCTCTCTGCCTGACAGGCAAAAGGCATGTCATAATTCATTAATAACACAGCCTTGCTCAGGTTTCCTTCAATGAAATCAGGCAGGCATCCTATGAAGAAAATGCTGAGTGAACAACAGCTTCTCCAGACACAATGCAATAAACTTGCCAGTACTTGGCACCATTTGGTGTCTGAGACAAGGATGACCAACGCTATTCGACAAGACCTGTCAGAGTCCCTTAAGGTTCCTAGTGAAGAAACTCAAAAACCCAAACAGTAATTCCTCAGCAGGATGTGATTCACTGCTTGGAAGCAAAAACTTCATGTTTTAGCTGCAGAGATAAATGCAGCAGTCTGCTTTTGCTATGCTCAGGGTAAAGCTGGCAGTTTACTCTGAGGAACAGTTTGCCCCAAAGGAAAAAAAGGTTAGAAGAGGTGTGGTAAAAAGCAACAACTACAATATCAGATAACTGCAAAATTTAACAGGACTATCACAAGTCTTCCATCATATAGAAAATACAGCTGAATTCATCTGGAAGGAAAGGAAACAAGCTCAGGCTAACAGTCAAGATAAAGTCATTAGGATGGCATCCAAGTAGAGAGGACAGAAAATTACTTTTTCTTTTTTCCCTTTGTCTAGTATGCATCCATTCATACAGCACTAAAATGCACCTGTTATATTTAATTGAGTCTTATGCACTTCCTCCTAGGAGATTGGTTCCATCATGAAAAAAATGAAGAAAGGTACTCTTACTTGTATTTGATCTACTAGCTTTTCACACACTCACATTGTTTCACATGACAGAATAATCTAGTAATACAGTAAGTACATACCATCCCAGTGCACAGTATTTGTTATGATCCAAGTTTTTAACAGCCTTCAGCATAAGAACTAGTACTACAAATTTTGTATCTACTATGACAGGGTTTCTGGGTTTCCATTTGATTTTTAAAAGGTGCTTTATCATCACACAACAGAAGCAGTCCAAACATATATAAATTAATTTTGTACAATTAGAAAAAGCAAAGAATGTACTGACAATGGTTAATTAATTATTTTAGAATATCTGTCACAAAATCATCTTTTTTGCAATAAAGTAGGCTCAGGTGATTTGCAAACAGCACAATATTACTGCTTCCCTAAGCTCCTTTGTGTTTTACTTAGGCATGATAATTTATTTTGAGTGCAATATCTGTCGTTAAAACTGTGGCTTATAAACATTATTAGAAACAGCTCTATTAGCATGTCTAGAGTTCTCTGTATTTGAGCAGAATGCAACTGATTGAACAGAAATCAATAAAGGTATTTAATGATTTCATGAGAAAAATAAGTGACCCTCACACCCCTAATCGATTCATGTCACTTATATGCAACACATTGCATAATGCTGACATAGAGCTACTCAAAGCAGTGTCACTTTTCATATGAGTGCCTTAAAACCTTATCAAAGGGAAATTGTGTTTTAATGCTATTTCAGATGTCATTTTTGAGAGGATTTTTACAATCCCATTTCCTAAAGCAGAAAGCATGATCTGAATTGTTACAAGTAGCTTTTGTCATTGCCACATGTACTAGGTCACCCTCTGAAATTAGCGGGTGAATGAAATCTGCAACACAGGAGGAGGGTAACACTTAGGAGCATTACTCAAACAACTTGTTTATTGTCAGCTTTCATCTCTCAATACACCTTTACCTATATACCTGAATCTTCCACTAATTACCATGAGTATGCTTTGCTGGGGAAGGGAAACTACTCCTCATGGTCAGTACTACAGCGTGAGATAGACGGGTTGCACAGCTCCCCAGTACGCTGCTGGGAATCCAAACAGAGGTGGGAGATAATCTAAATGACAGAATTAATGCCATTAAATAAACGCTTGCCTCTCAGCCACTCGGGCGATCTCTCAGATCTCTTAAGAACGTGCATGTCTGTCCGTCCATCTTCAACACACTGCTTTTATATCCCATTTTACATCTATTCACTAAAAAGTAACTGTGGGTCACAGCAAACCATTTCACGGTCTCACTCCTTTATTTTCACTTTAACAGACTGAAGATGAAAATATGCAGTGTTTACTTGGTATCTCTTCAATGACATTAAAGCTCCTTTTTGGGAAAGAAACAAGTCAAATTCAACATGTCACCATGCACTAAGCAGGCTTTGCCATGACCAGGCTGCCTTTACAATTCCTTTAGAGTAAACCCAAGCATAACTGGGAGGAGCTGATGTTTGATTTTCTTTTTCTATTTGCTGTATTATCTATCATAATTTTTTGTGCAACATGAAGAAATGAAAATAACTAAAAAAACCCCAACCTTTTTCCCAAATATAATTTAGTCCTAGCTTTCATACACAGTTTTCACCTGAAGAAATGGGAAAAAACTCTGTGCAGATAAAACGAGGAAGCAAATGCAAAAGCTTTTTCTGACTGACTTGAACGTTTCCTTATTTCTCCCCAAAGGATATAAAAACTACTCCAGTAAATGTAGCATCATAATTGGCTATAATTGACTCCATCCTTCAATTTTTAAGGCAATCTATAAAATATGGATCATTTTGTCAACTGGGAGACAATTTTGTCACACCACACTGTTTATCTCGTTCCAGTGATCTCAGCTGCACTCGGTATCATTTGTTACCACTCAGACTACCTTATTTTGGCTGTAATCCTGCACCTCTCTCCATTTAATGCACTGCACACTAGTTAGCTCTAACACCAAACACTTTGAGTGCTACCAAAGGGAATTAATTGCTGAAGATCATTGTCATAGCAGATAACAGCAGCAATGATGCAGTAGCAGGTGAAGCACAAGCAAGCAAGCTCTGTTCCAATCCATCAGTGTACTTCACGCTATTCTGTCATTAGTCCATCTCAAAACTTACTGCACATGAATCAGAAGGGATGGGGACAGAAGAAAAATGCAAGGTTTAATTGCTTTGCTGCTGTTTTTCTATTACACCTGCTGTTTTACTGAATTTGCCACATTTAAAGGTAAACTTGTAACACTCTGGCCGTACAGACTGCTGTGCCACCATGGCAGTTTTGCATCAGACTCTTAGGTCACAACAGGATGATGACCACAGAAAGGAAATTACTGCATCTGGCCATTTCTAATAGCTGAGATACTGCAAATGCCTCACAAAGATACTGGCTTCAAACACAAACTCTGAATGTTAGAATTGGCTTCCCCCCCCCATGTCTTCCAATAATAATTTTTAGTTATATCTCCTTTTATGTGCTGCAACACTTCAACTGAAAACTAAGTAAAAGGAAGATAAAAACTAAAACCTAAAAAAAAAAAAAATCCAAGTAGAAATAACCACAAAACTGCAGCAAATGATTGATAGAAACATTGATGTAATCCTGTCCATAGCAACAGTTTAATTATGAGCATCTTGGCAGTGAGCCTGCTCTGTGTGTTGATTTTCCCCAGCAGAGAATGCCATACAATCCATCTTTGTGTTATGTGCTATATGACTACATGGAGAGGCCAATCAAAGGGGAACAAGGAACAGAGAAGTTGTAGTAAATTACTGGGGTGATACAGCAGTAAGTACATTGACCGTGAATAATTCCACTCCTGAGGATAAGCAAGCCTGAGAAAAAGGAGGGGTAGGGAAGAAATACCAGGAGGGTGCTACCCACAACAAAACAGTAGTATATTCCTCAGGTTCAGCAATCACAGCATCCAACACAAATACACCCCTCCAACAAAGGACATGAGTTACTGGCACCCAGTTTAAACTGTCCCCTCTCAAACTCTTCTTCCCAGGATCACAATTGTGCAGAGGAGCAGAGAAGCACCTTGGTGCAGTAGGAAAGCAGGTCCCCCACCAGGGACATAGCTCAGAGGCCATGGCTACAGGACACACTGCAAAGCAAAGCTTGCCAAAAGCAGCAGATCTGCTGGGCAGAGCAGCTGCTGCCAAGAACCTGGTGGCCATGGGACTTGTGTTTTAAGGGCTTCCCTCCTGAACAACACTACAACACAGCTGAAGTAGGCACATCAGAGGGGATGCACAACATCACAGCTGAGGTGCAGAGTTCACTCCAGTACACCAGAGGGCAAGGAAGCAATAGTGGCAATTGGCAGGAACCTTAACAGGAAAAGGCAGCAGTGCAGGCTTAGAAGGTTATAAAATAAATGGTGAAATCTGACTGTGACTGTTTCTCAATATAGTTGCAGGTAATTTCCAGACAGGAACAAAAAAATATAATAGAATTGTATTTTATAATTAACCTTACTTCCAATGCCTATGTTGGAAAGTTTGCTAAAAAAGTCCCAACAAAAATGAACACAACAACATGTATCAGTGTATATACAACTGTCTACAGTGCTTATTTATAAAAAGAAAATTTTTTTAAAAGTCCTTAAATCCCATACCTATTTTTTGAAGCAACATTTAGGACAATGTCTCTGACACAGCAGTTTAAGATTATACTATCTGGTCTTTACCTTAAGGAAATGCTCTGGTAATTTCTAAGTGTGTGAACAAAGGTTTTGTGAAATCCTGTTAGGCTATTACATGCGGTAAGAAAACCATCAATCATTTCTGCAGCCTGGTGTCCACATTCACAACTTAACTCAATAAAGACTGTTTTTAGTTTCTATTAAGGTATGAATATTTTATATTTGTAACCACATAAATCAATAAGAATACTCATATACGTATATACATGGATCATGCCATGTATGTGTTTCTTTGAAGAACAATCCGAAAACCATACAGAAATTTGAAATAATGGTACTCAAAAAATAAGATTCCTAAAGTTTACAGAAATTCCAAGAGACATACTGAAATCAAACACAAATGTTGTTTCACTCAAAGTTGAGGTTTTTCGGCAGCTGTGTGACTATTTCCATCTCCAAGACACTGTGGCTGCATCATACCATGAAAACACACTGGGTTTTTTTAATACCAAATGTATGGGCATGTTCTACCTACTGTGGATTACCTGCCTGAGAAACTGCTTTTAAACACAAAGCGTTAGAACCTACGCAACTCTGCTGTACCTTCATGAGCTCTTCCTCATTAAAATTTACTTTAAACATGGAAGAAAGGGATTTGGCAGGGGGGGAGGGTTCAACTTAATGTTCAGATCAATACATTATAAAAATCTATTAAATCACAGCACTAAAACTGAATTAGTTATTTAAGCCTTGAAAGCCCAGATCTTTCAGCTCTGAATTCAGGTCTCATATTTCAGCTCAGAGCATTCAAGAGGTACTCTAGATTTCTAAACAACAATGTACTAGGCAATGTCTGTGCTTGATACAAACTCCTTTTGTGCATCAGCTCAAAAAAATATTGTATGATCCTTTCTTTACTGTACATTCTCTCACAGCAAACACAACGTCTTCCAAAACACTTACATGACTGCACTGGATGGCTACCTGAATAGAACACCCAGCTGATTACATTGAATATTCAGTTAGTTTATTTACCCTTCAACAGCTAGAGAATACAACACAAGACAAGCCCAGAGGAACTCCTGGTAAAGATGTTTTGCCAAGACATTAATCAAAACTGGAGTAATCTGAACAGTTACATCACTCCTCAGTAACTTCACCCTGGTATTTTCACAAAAAAGTCATTTGCAAAATCTTCAGGAAAAAAAATATAATTGACATATCACTGTGTCATGCCAGGGTTTGTGGGAGTGAGGGAAAGTGGGAGTCTGCTCTCAGGCAGACAAAAATCCATAGCTTGTACTGTGCTTTTGATGCAGGTGTTTTAGTCGCACTTTTTATTTGTGAAAAAGAACTTTTAAATACAAGAATGACCGTGCTTTGTAAAAGAGGTTGTATTTGAAAATGCTTAATGGCACCTATGACACACAGGACATAGAAGTTTTGCAACTAACAAAATAATTCTTAAGTTCCATTGCAATTGCAAATTAAACAACTACAATTTTTAATGAACCAAGAATTGAATTAATCATTACAGAATACCGGAAAGATCTTAATGACTACTAAATCTGACATTAAAGTTTATGCCCATTTAATCTTTTATTACTTCTGGTGCATTACTTTAGATTAAAGCACACAAATCTGGCTGAAAGTATTTTCGCCCTATGATCTGTACCATAACTTTTTTCCCCTAATTGAAAACCTAAATAAAAAAACCCCAAAATAAGATGACTACATGTTAAATCTCAAAGCAAAGGGGGTGATTTGCCACTTAAGAATTCTTAGCTATCAGAAAAGGCAGCAAACATCATCTAGCTCAGAACAGTTATTTTGGTCAGTCTCCCACTGGGCAGAGAAGCTGAGACAAAAAGCCTTGTGGAGGACATTAAGAAACATTAAGCCTGCAAAAATGCTGCTGACAATATTTGCTAAAGTTGGACACGCAACTGTCCAGTTATCAACCACAGATCTGGGTAGAAGCAGCGGCTCAAAGCAAAAGGGGCAGTTCAGCAAGAAACAAGGTGCTACTCCACATTAGGAACTGTACTGAAGTTTGGTGACATTGTATTCAAAAAAAACCCCACCCCAAACAAGCAAAAAGCCCCCACAAAACCAGAAAGCCCTATGCACTAGTAACTCCCAGTGCTCATGTTTTATTCATTGCTGTATTGAAGGCCAATAGCCTCTTTCTCCAAAGTCCCAGAGACCCAAGGGAGGTGCAGATGTTTCACTTTCTCTTGGCTGAAGCAGCTGAGAAGGCTTAAAGTTTCTGAGGGTTTCCTGAGTCACTATCGCCCACAATAGTATCTGATTACTCTGCTTGAGCTGGTTTTGATTAAATGGTTGAGAAGCAAGGAGGAGACAACTGTAGTAGCTGACAGATGAACACTGATTCAAAACTAACCTGTAAGACACTTCTCAAACCATGTTAATTAAGTCTGACAGTGAATATGGAGCTTCTTACTAGGAATGCACAATGAATAGGCAGCCATGGGCTTCACTTATTTCACCCAGGCATCAAAAAACGACACTTTCCCGTGCAACTTCTGGTTTACAAGATTAATCTTTTAGAATATAAATACACATTAAGTTTATTTTGGCAGAGTACAGCTCAGATTCTCAATAAAAACCAGTTATTTTGGACCGCAACTGTGAAGCTTTTCATATTTACATGCTCTTGAATTAAATATTAAAATGGAGGTGAATGTTCTCAATAGGCAACAATTGTCTGAACTCGCTTTGATCATTTCTACATTACACAGGGCTGTGGCACAAACAGTAAAAAAAAAGGCTGTTTGAAGGAGCCTACAATTTCTACAATTCATCAGAATGCCAAATGATATAGCAGTGCTTTGCATCTTGGGATCAGTTGAACCACCTCACTGCAGTACTGAGCACAGGCTGCTAAGGCACTGGAATGAGCTCATATGGATGCATTACTTTGGATTTGGGCAGTAGCTTGGGTACCTCTGCACCAAATTCTTAGTGGATTAACTGGATCTACTCAGAGTAGCAATGTGTGGAGAAGCAGCACCAAGGTAGACATGTATCAAGATTTATAAATTAAACTAGCTGAATTAATGATTCTACACTAAAATAGAGAAAGACAATTAATTTAAAAATTCAAACCAGAATAGTGGAATTATGTAGTGTAGTGCAATTATTACAGTAAATAAGCATGTAATTTCTTAAAAGAATTGATAATATTAGAGACTTGGACCTTGTTTAGGCACTAGCCCCTAAAGGAAAGGGTATCAAAGCTTTGTGTGAACTGAAATTGTGTTCCAGCTAACCAGTGAACATGAAAGGATCAGCTCATCTCCATTATAAAACAAGTACTTAGATTGAAGGTCTCATGCCAATTATGGAAGCCTGCTAAAAATACGTCTGATTAAATAATAAGCTTTTCTTTTCCCCCTTCACAATAAGAGAAGGGTAAAATGTTTCTGCTCTCTCCAAGACATTCCATCTTACTGCATTTAAATTAAAATACAAATTTGAAACACAAACCTCTTGTTTGAAAAAAAACATGTCTGTGATGTGATGGGAAGAAAAGACATTTACAAACTATTATACTGGGACAGTGCTCAGAAAAAAATCTGAGTCTGGCCCTGCACATTCCTACACTGTCGTACTGTCAAATTGGCAAAATGTTGAAGGAGAAACAGATACCCATTAAAATACCAAAAGCAACCAAACTGAAACAGTATAGTACTTTAGCACTATGCTTGTTGCTAATATCTAACTTTTAATTATGCTTCTGCAAGTTGGTATATTTGATAAGATTAGCCATCAACATTTTTTGCTTCATTAATATCATCAATGGAGCATTAGTTTTTTTAACCATACATTTATTTGCCAGATACCTATCCACTTGAGAAAGCAAAGGAAGCAAAAGCCTTTCAGCAAGCCTGGTTTACCATACGACCAGACAAGACGATAAAGCCTGAAAAAAATGGATTACTTTCTTTTTCTTCAGCAGGCTACAAAGCCTGCCTGGTTCTGCTCATTCGTCTCCTTTAGTCCAGCAAGCCAGAACAGAGCAGTTTACTTTCAAGGTCTCATTAGTTTGGATTTACCATCTTAGGTAGAGTGTAGTCAGAAAATATTTTATGTTGGTTTCTGTTGAATGGACTGTAAATGTCTAAAACACAAGTTCTTCAAGGCTTTAACAAATCAGTCTTTTAAAAAGTGCAGCTGAAAAGAAAAAAATAGCTTTCCAAACTATAAGCGTCAGGCATAAATCTAGGAAAAAGAATGGAAATAAAAAACCTCAAAAACAGTACTGCCTCAATCATAAGCAGAACAATTCTTCCTCTGTTCTGCAGATAGATCTGAGATCCTGTTTTATATATAAACATATCCCATATTCCAGTCAGCTGTTCAACTTCTAATAAAATTTCTTAACACAACAATCAGAATAAAAAATACTGGATAATCAGAGGAAAACTACATTGCTCTCAGAAATCATTAGTATAATTTCTGTTTACATAGGTGAGCCTAGCTGCCTCCCCTTTGCTTACATGCTCAAAGATCTGGTTTGTGCTCACACAGATTATCTCCTTCTAACAAGGTAAGTGTAGCTTTGTTCACAAGACTGGGTAACACTGCATGCTACCTTAGAGGAAAAAAGGAATCCTGGGAGATGCGGGTGTGAGCACAAAGAAAATGAAAAAAATACAGTGAACAAAAATGTAAAAGGAAAAAAAAATATTATTCTATATCTTTTAACTATGAGTCAATCCCACATGTTCTTCCATGTGGCCAGATCTCTGTGCCTGTAGGGAACTTCATTTAATTCAGTGGGTTACACAAGGCTGTAGCCATTTGCAGATGTACTGTCTGTATTACTTTTCTTTCTCTTTGTCAGTGCATTTTAAAAAAATAAAATGAAAATTTTGACACAAAAGAAAAATCCTCCTGTTCCTCCCTTCCCCAAGCCCACCACCCCTGCTTGTTTTAAAGCTCAGCACTAAGAATTCTCCACTTACTTCCTCAAGCCATTTGCTCAAGATCTGGATTTGCAAGGACTAGCAAACCATTTACAGCACTAGAGAAAATTTCTAAACGCTGCTGTTGTGAGCAGGTATAGTGAATTTTATGGATTTTTTATTTTGAAAGCAGTGGTGGTAGTTATTCAGGATTTAAATCCGTTCCCTTGGTCTGTAACCCTTCATTCTGACAGGATCGGCTTTGCTGTGAAGTTCACTGCTTGCTTTACTTTCTCTGGTGAATAAGTACAGCCTAAAGACTGAAGAATAATTTTAATTCACAGAAATTGTATGCATGAGAAAAATGCTGTTAAACAGAACTGTTTCATTGTTATTAAAATCCCAGAAGCAAGAAGGCCTAGAGACACGGGCTCTGTTCAATTAGAAAAGCAGACACACAGGTCTGGATAGACCTGCTTCCTTTTTGCCTTTTTAAGGCTGTGTAGTTACCATACCAACTCCTACCAACACAAATGTGAAGATGTGTGTGGCCAAGTTGTTAAAACTGAAAACAAAGGTTCACGTTAGCTTGATCAGCTCTGCCAACAGCCTTAAACAGAAAAAGACACAGATGTGTCTTGTTAAACTGAAGAAAAAATTCCTCTTTTACAGAGTCAACAAAAAAGATGGGTATTAAAACAAAGCATGAAGCCTATAATTTTAGAAAAAAACCCATACCTTACATTTACTGACCTGTAAATCATTATTTTTAATATTGACCAATATTCTGCAAGTGGGGAAAAAAAGTTTCAGCCACGGCTCAGTCTGACACTGGCTCCTGCAGCTCAGGTGAATGGCAAGCCTGGTGGATGCTGCTACACTAAGACTGTTCCCTGAAGCCACAAAAAGTCAGTGGCCTGCTGCCATACCATAAGCCTGTCAGACAATGCCAATTCTGGATAAAATAAGGTGACTGTTACTGCAGGCTCAGTAGAACTACACAAACACTGATGGGCACTGCTAAAAAGCTTGAATATGAAATTGCAGCAATACCCTCCTTTCAGAAAGCAGCTTTAGCAGAAATGCCCTTTTTCTCTTTTCCCTTTTCCTCTTCTTCTTTCAGTAAAACAGAATTCAGATAAATATTCTGATGTTATATCAAAATGTATGAAAAAAGCTTTTGTTTTTAAACATGTACATTCTGGTACACAAAAAGAAATCATACAGTGTTATCCTCCTACTTGTAATTCTCCCCCAAAGCATCAAAATGATTCCCTATATGGATGCAAACACACACTGACATAAATTTTGTTTCAACCTTTGAAACTCAGCGTAGTGTGACCTCTCAAAGCACTCATCTAAGTATTATGAAGGGAGACACTGACAAATATTTGAAATGAATGGATAAGAATCCTCCTTTTCACTTCAGCATTCAGTTGTGGTTTCTGAAGGTAACAAGCAAGTGTGCACCTCTCACATAAAATTACCTTGTTAATCTGCAACAGCCAGGTAAGAAGGGACTGCTTTTTGCTTTGTTACAGTCCAAAACAAAGATGAGAGAAGTGATGCCAAAACTATGTTGCCCACTTTAAGAACAGACATTTTACTTTAGCTGCACTTACTATAACTTTATATTACTGTACTTGGAGCACTTATAAATCAGAGTAAAAATAAATGGGGGAGCAAAGAGAAGGGAAAAAACCCAGTTATCAAGTTTCAGTTATGCAACAACGGTAAATATGCCTTTTTTTTTTTGAGTATGGATCCATTTCTGTGCCAATCAACCCAACATCACATATTCTGAAACAGTATTTTGTAAATCTGCAGCTTTAGACAGCATGTATTTTGAAATGCCCCTATCTTAAAAGAATGGCATTGCAATACTCCTGTCTTGGGTTTTGCATCAAAACCCTCTTTCCAGAAGGGATTTAAAAGTCCTGAATGCTATCTTCAAGAGCTCCTTATCTTTGGAGGAGTCACTTCACTTACAAAGCTTTCTGGATGTGCTACAAAGCTGTGCACTCCAAAGCATTCCTCTGTCATCAGTTTGAAATATCTCAGAAATGCTCCTATTTGCCTGTTTAAAATATACTGATTCCAAATGTAATCTAATCAGCATTAGAAGTTATTTTATATAGTTTAAACAAAGAATTTCAAAATTATCTTTGAGAAATGTTTGTAAGGAACTACAGTGAAATTGTTTGGGTTTTTTTGTATTGCCAATCATGAAAATTTTGAGGATTTCTATTTTGTCTTGATTTGGAATGGAAGTATTCCTCCTGAAACATTAAAGCTGTTTTTTCTTTAGTGCTAATCAGAATAGTTGTGCAGATTACTTCTATTGCCTGATAAGCATGTAACACACTTCAAATAGTGATGAAGAAGGGGAAAATGAGCAGTAGCACAGTCTGATTAGAAGAATATACCTCAGGCACCCAGTTACTGATGTAACAGTTAAGTCACCTGCTTATACACTTGGTAGGATTGCGACTCAGGGGAGAGCATAAAAACTTGCATATGCTTACAATGGGAACTTCTGCACCTCAGTGCACAAAACCCCTACCTTACGTGCATGAGAACTCACAGAGGTCCAAGTTTTCACCAGCAAAACTGCAAGAGCTTCCTGAGTTCCTACTGAATATCTTAGCGTTATCTTTAGCTTACTCTTACTGAATATATTGCATCTCCAGGCCATTTGCTACCCACAAATGAGACTGACCAAAATCCCTTGAGGCTCTCAAGTCGTAAGAAAGCTCTGACTGCCCGAGGCCATCGGCAGATGCATTGCCCTGGATGCATCTGAGTGGGGTGAAGAGGTTATTGCTTCCAGCTGCTCAATACCCAGGGAGTCGGTGGAGTTGGGGGGGGCGGACGACAATACCCCTAAGCATCAAGACAACGCACCCATTTCCTAACCCCAACGTCAAAATCACAGGCTAAAAAGGCTTTGTTATCAGAAATGCAGGAGGGACTGTTTGGACAGTCCAGCTTAGGGAGCAGCTACCTGGGCACTCAGCTGGCACGCACAGAGGAAGCCTTGGACAAGCTGCTGGCAGCAGAAACCTCTTACGTGGCTCTGCCGCTGCCAGCAGGGCTTGTCTGACTGCAGCCTTCACTGCCAATGACACAGTTCAGCACAATTCCCTGCTCATTCAAATCAGCACCAGGAGAGGAAACATGACCCTTTTTAATTATTAAAAGAAATCCTTTTCCTCCTGGTAAAAGCTGTGTCACTTAAGATGGTGCTAAATGCGAAATCTGTAGGACCTTAAAATGACAATAAGATAGAGCATGACCCTGCCATGCTACGGAGAGCACTGTCAGTGACAGGAGAGAAACTGAGGCTTGGGGCTGCTTGCCTAAGCCTTTGGGAGGATGGAAAACCAAACAGGACACCTAAAGTCAGAAGTCACCTGCAAACGTGTCAGCAAAATAACCTAGATCTGAATACTGCCTCATGCCAAAACCAGAACTAATATATTTTTTTTTTCATTTTTGCAAGAATATTAAAATTAATATATAGGTAAGCTTCATCAGAATTAAAAAATATTCAGAAGCTGGTAAGCACCAAAGTTTACGTTAACAAGCATTACCAGTGTTAAAACGAACAAAAGAATTTCACATGCACTATTATTCCATGCTTTATTTCTTAAGTATGAGATACAAAATCATTGCAGACAGGCTACAATTATGACCAAGTATCTGTCAAGATCAGAGGCACATAACAATGTTACTATTTAATGTCTGCAGTAATTTTTAGTGTGACACTTTCCTAAAAACACCACCTGACTTTTTGTTACTTTTTTCGTGGTATTATGCACAATACAGTGTAGGGACACTACAAAATACCATAAATTCTGTTTCTGTAATGACTGTATACATTCAACAGAATAGAAAAGTGAGAAAAAGGAAGGAAAAAAGGGGAGGAAAATAAAATTAAGATATAGCGGTCGAAACTCAATTATACGTTCCAACAGAAGAAAAACTCCCAAGTTTTCTCATAAATTGATGAGGGACATGAAATAACGTCACAGACTGTTATATAAACCTAAGGATTATATAAGAGCAGCAGATATCCATATTATATGAGGCATTCTCTAAACTTACTTGTACTTGAAAATTAGGGTACATTCAGTCACCATTTCCCATACAGTAAGATTATTTTTTCTCAGTAATTACCTGAAAATATGGCAGCTGGGATTTTAGCAACTGAAATAATATTTTTGTTCCTGAGAATTATCAGCCCAGAAATTCAGTGTACTGCTAGAAGACTCCCACACTCTCTTTGGGCTGTAATACTGCAGTGGCTAAGGAGTTTTGACAAAACAGGCCTATTATTATTTAATTCCCAGAAAATGCAATTTGGAAGATGAAAAGAGGACAAGGAAAGAATAGGGAAAACCCACGAAGGTTTGGTAAATATCTTGAAATTACTTTACAGACATTTTCTACCTGAAAAGCAGATACAAACAGCTTCAAATATTTTGTGAAGCTAATACGGAAATGGTTGCGAAAATGTGCTTTCAAAAGAAAACACCTTTACAAAACAGTCATCCCTCTAGGCAGCAGCTCCTCTCAACACCTCCAATAATCCTACAGCTCTTGTTCAATAGCCCTTCTCACCTCTGAGCAGGAAGCAAATTGTGAAGTTGAGCGGCACTGTTACGGGACACTACCTGCTGTGCTATCAGCAGACTTCAACAAATAATTAGAGCTGCCTGCGGCCATCCGGCACTGTAAAGGCTGCCACCAAGTCGTGTCGGTGACACTTGCCACTAGTGACTGTGCGGCTGAGAAAGGGGCAGCTACGAGAAGTTTCCAGACTGCTGCCCTCTTACCTTGTTCAGAGCATGTTTGTGTCGCGCTGGTTAAAATAACAATGGTCCCTAAGGTCTTGCTGACTCTGGTAACGCCACTCTTTTCTACGTCAGTGCCCTTGAATGTGTAGTAGCAACAGTGGGAGTGAAAATGTCTTTACGTAGAAGGAAACAAGTTTTTCTTTCATTACTCCATATGAATTGCACCAGCATCTAAAGCACTGCATTTATTTGCCGCGTCGAAACACAGTCAAACACATACAGAATCTATTGCCAAAGGTCAAGTTATGATTCTTACTTTTAATGAGCATGAAGTTGCTGAGCCCTCTAGGGTAGGATTCCTTCAAAGGAGCCATTCAAGTCTGCTGTGCCCAGAACACAGGACCTAATTCACTCCTAGCCTTAAGTTTAAGCATATTTTGAAGTCCTATTAATTTAATTTCACCCACCTGCCACCAGATCAGGGAATTTAATGACTTGAGCACTACAGCAGATCTAGACAACAACTCTGGAAATAAATTTTCAGCATTGGTAAAGGTTCTTGTAAGACTTCTGTAAAATTTTTGTATTATGTCCAGTGTCAACATTGACAGCACATGAGAGGGAAGGAAAAAAGCAGAATCACACAAGGTTTTATGATAACAACTGCTGATGCTTGTCTTCTTTATTTTCTGGCCTCAACTTTTTATTTCTCCAAAATAGCTGACATCTGAAACTGTCTTTCACAATTTCAGATATAAAATTTTCTCTCAGGTTTCTTTGACAAGGATATTCCTCTATTCAACTTACTTTAGCTTACTCAGAAAAATCATCTCATCTACTTGCATTTTACTGTGAATTTCTGAGACAAACTACTCACTGAATTTAAACAAAGCAGAGTATCAGTCATCACAATAAATTCAATTAATTCAAATAGAAAATATTTTAAAAAAAAAAAAGAGGTCAAACTATCAGTCATACACAAGAAAATGTCTTCTTCTGAGTATAGAAATAGTCCAATTTTGGTCGAACTTGAGAAAACAGAATGAAAAGTTAATGCTAGTAGCAACGTTATGGAGATTTTAAGTGCAGCACATTACTTAATAGTTGCTAGGCATCAAAATAGTAGTTTGAAACACAGAGAAGTTAGATAAAAATATGATGAAAATTTTGTACTTGTAGCCTAGCAGAGAGGTTCAATAGCCATATTGAGCAGGACACCACAAAGTGAAATACACTATTTCAGTCATACAGGATAAAAGGAATGCTGGGCAAGACTTGTAGCAGGGAATGAATACCAGACCCAGGACAGAATATTATTGAAATATGAACATTCACATCAACACACAGAAGCGAGCAGCCAGCAATCCTCTTGACAAAAATCAAAGAAACAGAAGCATGAGAAAGCTTCATTATTTTGGAGTCTGCATCATACAATGCCGTGGTTATATACTGATATATTGTCCTATAAAATTTTTTCTAAGCTTTCTAAAACAAAACTAGAAAAGTCCGCAAATATATATAAGAATAGCTTACAAAAAGCCAGAGGTTCCAATGCACAGTAACACAGAAAAACAGAGCAGACGTTTACACTGACCCTCCAAAGCTAAATAATACAGAAAACATAATCTGAATATTTCACCAACTGGGGACAAGTTAAAAAAAAATCTTCAGTACATATAAATCTTGCTGGTAGACAAATTTAGCTCCTTTTTGCAGGCAAGTTCCAAGAGCTGTACTTTCATTTATCCATTTGGGTCAGAAAGTACTCTTTGGCATATACTGAAGTTTAGTACTTTTAAAACACACAGTGACCCAGATGGCAGAAGAGCAATGCACTCACTGGCAACAGTCAAGGCTGCAATGGCACTCAACACTAAGAACAAAATATGAAGAGTACAGGAACCTGCATGCAGTAGATGCACAGACCAATACAAAACCAGCTATAAATGTCTCAAGCTTGAAATCCTTTTTTCAGAAAAGAAATAAGACTGTGAAAGGGAAATATCTCATTATGTACATGTTTAAACCATATTAATGATGCAGACTAGAAGGTTGACAACAACCTTCCCCCCCCTCCCCAACCCCCTAAATCAAACCAAAGAGTTAAACTAAAAAACTCCATACCAAAACACCAGAAACAAAACTCGCAGGAGTCAGGTATTTGGTTTGCCATACTTAGGCAAACAGAACTTAAAAGAGCTCATAAGATTTTCCTGCAAAACTGAAAAATGCTTAAACTAAAAGGAATTTTTATATGTCTGGCTCACTAAAAAAAGGTTGAGCTTCCCACTGGTACTTCACAAAGAGGCATAAGGACAAGTGGATGTGGTGATAAGGTACCCTGTCCTGTCTGAGAAACATGAAAGGTGCAGAAAAAAAGAGAAAGCATAGATAAATACTTAATGAGATGACCAAGTCTTGTATGCCATAAGAAGTTTAGTGATTTGTGCTGATCCTTTGTTGCTTTTCAGTGGTTGTAGGTCTCAAGACAAAAATAGTCTTTATGTCTCTGATTAACTCTGTAAAGGGAAACAGAAGCTCCAAGAAAATAACCTTTAGGGCACTAGTGACTGAGTGATTGTCAAGAGCAAAAAGTTCTCTTGAATTGTTTTATAGCTCCCTGTTCAAGCTAGTAACAAATACAGGAACACAAAGTTCACCTACTGACAGGAGTGTGGAAGGGGCTGGAGGAAGACTCCACCATGGAGAAAATGAAAGGGGCAGCAACAAGAGATGCAAATAATTTTGGGGGGAATCAACACATTGTGTCTCAACAACTACTACAGTGTGGTGGGTTTCCAGTGAGCTCTGCCATACTCTGTAGAGTTCAGTAACACTAGTTGATTCAGAGATGAGAAGAACACATGGAAACACGTGAAGGACACCAAGGAATTGCGTAACACTATAGTAACAGGAGTAATGAAAACAGAGAGGTTGAACCATGCACATTCTTAAGAATGAATAAAATGATGACGACCAGGCATGGAAACTAAAGCAAAGAAGCATGGAAGAAGAGTGACACCATGATGAGCTAGTGTGGCTAAGCATACTGCTTCACTGGACAGAGTGGCCATGACCCTCTTTTGCTTTGAGAAGACACCAATTTGAAAACATGGCAGTCCTATTTAAACCTTATTTCCTTAGTGATTTATTTGAAGGACTGAAGCAGTAAAAACAGAGACCACAAAACTGTAAGTTTTGCAATAAGGTATGTATGTAAGTCAATGTAAAACACCATAAAAATGCCACAGTCTCATGTTATCATAAACAACTATATTATAAAACATGTAATGCTTAGAAGCCCCACATAAAGCACTTACACATTAAATAGTGTTTTCATGAAGAATAGTCTTATCCTTGAGTACAGAATACAAAATGTTGACATATTTTCATGCAAAAAGTGATGTCACTATGCAGTTGCTATATTTATGTCTGTTTTAATAAAAAAAAAATTAGAAAAACCTAAAAACCATTCAAAACCAGACAACATCTGAAATACTAATATGTGGAAAATACATAGTAGCTAGATTAATACACAGTACTTAAAACAGCACTTTTGCATGCTTAGGTTTCCCAGAAAGCAGAAACACTTCAAGAAAAAAAAACCTGGGGTTCCAGCATCCAACTTTCACACCTCTGATAGGAGAGGTTAAGGTTAGTGAGAGAAAATGAATGTGACACTAAACGGAGCACACAGAAAAGCCAGAAGCGTGGATGGACTGGGTCCCTTTCTGACCAAGAGCAGAAGCTGAAGTGCAATAGAAACCACACATACCTGCCAGCAAGCCAGGGAAACTGGTTAGGAACTTTTGATACTGTCATAAAAACCCCAAAGGAAACAAGCTGCATTCTTCTTAATTTTATGGAGCAGAATGATTCACTTTCTAATGGAGTGGGGGAAGTTCTTTAGGGAATCCCAAGCAAGGAGACACAGAAACACAAAACCTTCAAAGCCACACACACAGAGAAGCAGACACCAGAGTATGTGGGCTAGATAACAAAGTAAACTAGAGCTAAAATGCAGAAGTGAATCATTTACCCACCTCTAGGCAGCAGCTTTGCCAGATGCCCACGCAGGAAGTCCTCCCCATCTTTGTACATTGAGGTACTCCTTCAGAACTAGGAGAAATCCTAATGAAAGCCAGTCTCTGCTTTCCTTCCAAGGCCTATCTCCCACCAGTCTGTGATACTTACTGGTGTTGGTGTGTATTTCTGCTGGGTGTGTATTTTGTGTGACTGAATTCAGAAGTTCTTGCATAACAGAGATCCTTGATCACTGGAGTGCACTGTGAGGATTCATGTGCATTCATAGCGACCATCATGATCTTTACAAGTCATTACAAATAAAGAATTTCTCTTCCCAGAACTGCTTGTGCTCAGACAATACTATAAAAAAATGGCTAGCCTCAAATAATCTATCTAAACAAATTTTATTCCTGATCAGTGCAACTGCAAACAGACACAGCCCAACTTCCATCTGTCTACCCTGACAGACAGAGCCTCCTCCTGGATGGGGCTCCCCAAGGCCCCACTGACCAAAACAAGCCCGGCTGCAGGGCCACCCTGTTGCAATTGCCTCCTCCGTGTGCCTTTGCCTCACTGCCTCTCCCGTGTGGCACAGCCACAAATGGCACAGCAGGGGCTCCCCTTGGAGCAGTGTACTCCACAGCCCAAGTTATCCAAATCAACGCTTCACTGCCAGACAGTGGCATTTTAATTCTAGCTGTTAGATGCAGTAATTTGAATCAGCATCTGTTTTCAAACAATTACAATGAATTTGGATCCTCGATCTGGAATCCATTTGTACTGTTGCCAATTTGACTTAAGTCAGTAAACTTTAGCTACAAAAGGCATATTTGTAGCACTGGGATACTCTTTAGATGGTAAAATACAAGAGAGGGGTCAGCCAGGAACATGACTTATAAATTTCATTCTCTTTAATATTTTTGAATAGTGCATCTGAAATTATTACTTTTTTAAATTTAGAAGAGAAACTACAAGCTTTTATAAATTACAGAAATATGCATAAGTACATGGGAAGGGCAACCAACTCAAATCCATACCTACTTGCAGTTTCTCCTCCCAAACCAGCCAACCAACAGCTTGGCTGAAGCTGATTTGGTGTTTTACTCATAAAGTAAAATCAAAATATATTATAGAGGTATGTGATTGAGTCACCTTTCCCCGTTTTTCATATATCCTTTGTTTTATATTACAAGCTCTTCAGGACAGGGCTGTGCATCTACATGGTTGAAAAGTGCTCAGTGCAAAGATGCTCTAAAGATGTGTGGAGATTTGTGTGACTACAGCAACAAATATCTCAGTGGGGCTGTCATAGGTGTAATCTTGGCAAGGGAAGGAATGCTCAGAAAGATGAAAGTCTGGATTTTCAGACACTCATGCCTGTAGATCCAACCTGCATGGAGAGGGGCCTCTTGGCACCCTACCTGTTGTACGTAGCAGCTACCACAGACTATATTTCACATTACAAAATGAAGGCTTGACAAGGTCTGCACTGGCACTAGACAACTGAAAAAAATTAAAAAGGAAAACAATGCCTGTACTCAACTGCACCATATGCTCCAGTGAAAGGGCTCTCACAAGTTTCATGTATGCACTTTCTTACCATTAGGTTCAATCCTCCCCACTTTTAACTAAAATTTTTACATTGAATTACCGTAAGGAAGTTATTGAATGTCCTAATTTGATCTACCCAAAGTGAGAGATGGTCATCATGTGCTTAGCTGCTCCTGATTAACAGTTCAGGACATGGTGAAGAGCATACTCTACTCAACTCTATGGCACAGCTCCCATGTTCAACTGAATCTCACATAGAGGCTACGGCTCTAAGTTAGAGGTAGAAAGACACTAAATTACTCCCTTCCTCTCCTCACTTTTATGCCTGTTATTTCTCAGTGCTGTACGCAGTCTACTGCTAAAAAAATTTAGGACTCAGACAGCTTTCTCCAGAGAAATGCTATGCTTACTTTGTTCTCCAATTTACACATTTTTCCAATGCATACTGTAATTTCCTCCCTTATTTCTATTATTGCTGGATATATATCACTTCAGAAAATCTTCTTTCCTTTTCTGTGAATTGTATCTCTCTGTATTTCCCAGTTTCTCCACTCTAGCTTGTCCTTCTTCAGCATATGGACTTCTTGCAAGAATTCCTCGTAACAAAAACATCCTCATGCTTATGCTGAAATACCAGACATTGAAATGAGGATCAACAATTATAATGCTGACTTCATAAAGCCATCCTTAATCTCAAACACACTTAAGAATAATCATGTTCACCATGAACACTAAATGAACTAAAATTATAAGCCTGAGTTAAAATAGATTGTACTGAATTCTTGATTTAATTTTATAGCAAAAGACAACTATTACTGCATGAAGAAGAGTGCACTGGCTTTACCTTACTAAATGTAGGATACAATTCCCTTTCAAACAAACACAACCCACCATAAAAGAACTAATTACTCCCACATCCTATACTACACAGCAACCTTTACGAAAATTATTTCCCAATAGTCCCTAAGGGCTCCCCAAATGTCACTTCATAAGCATAATTAGAGAAATTGTACAAAATGACTCAAGTTTGGATGCTGAAAAATACAAAAATAACTAAAATTTCCTGTGGTGAAGAGTGTTGGCCAGGATATAAGATAGGTCTAAACCCAGAAACTTCTGTTGCATCATCTCACTTATTGTACGTTACATCTAAAATCATGTAAGTACACTGGCAAATTTATATCAACCAACTAAAATCTTAATCTTTCATAGAAATTGCAAGCTTCTTCTACCACACTTATACAAGATTTGGTATTCGGAATATGTGACTAACCAAACAGACAAGAGTGGAAAGCAGCACAAAAGATGGAAAGATGTTCATTGAATTAAAAAAAAGGGAGGAAATGGCTGAATGACAAGCTTTTTCTTTTATTCTTGCCTTTTTATTTTTTCGTGGTCAGATAAAATAGTTAATTTTAACTTTATTCCAAAGTTCCTTGACTGAAAACATCACTCACTAATTTCCCTCATGACTTGATAATAGAATGAAGAGTTTTCAATGCCTCAGTATTCTGTAATCAATACACTGCCCTTTCCATCACAAAGAAACAATGGCACATTTAGAGAGCAGTATATTCAATTCTGGTTTTGGTGTTACACAGAAAACACCCTGAAAATTAAAATAATAATAAAAAGCCAAAGTTATAAGTCAAAATGGAAAATAAGCATATTTTCCACACGTATTCCTAGGTTTATTTATAAAGACTGTAACTATGGCAAAAATAACATTTTTAACATCACAAATGAGGAATATTACTTCCATTTCCACAAGAAATGCCTCCCCCAATGCTTTCTCCAAACATTCAAATCCCAGCTTAATAAAAACAAATGGCATCCCTCATTTCTTCAAAATTGATATCCAAAGCTTTGGTGCTCTATCAGGACACAGGCACTTTGAAATCCCACAATTATGTATTCATGTGCTAGAATTCAGAATTTTTTTCTTTTTTTTTGCAGATATGGGGAACATAATAAATACATTTATAATTCTAAAATTTCAAGATGCTGCTTTTGAACCATGAAAATAGCATAATGGCAGATATTAAAGGCCACTGGAAACATCACAAAACCATCATAAAGGTGAAATCTTATTCTCTTGGTATGTAATGTCCACAGTCATTTGCAACCATTTTCAGTAGCAACAAGATACTATTTTTTCACTAACACTTGCAATCTTATTTACAAGTGAAGCTACAGGTGATTTCTTACAAAGAAAAGCATTTAAAGAGCAGCTCCAACAGCATGTAATTGATGTTTCAATCCAAATTACAAATGCTGTACACTTCAAATAGCTTGAACACATGAAATTCAATATATATCAGAGGAAAATTTTGCACAAGGTGCTTCCAAGAACTGGTAAACTGAACACCACAACTCATACCGCACACAGTAAGTGATCATTCACATACAGCTAACTAACGTGACTTCATTTCCAAAATGACTCAGAGAAAAGAAATAAAGAGTTATTTAACATTAATAATTTAAGCTGTATTGAGTTTATCAGACTTGAAGGAACAACTTTTTTTTTTCTAATATATTAGAAAGTTTTACTAAGAATGCCTCTGTGGCATTTTTTGGTTTCCCTCATTTGACTGCTAGGTGGTAGTCACATGCATCCAGATCTCTCAGAGAAATATTTATAAGGAAACGACATTAGCTTTCAGTTCAAAGTGAGGATGTATCTGGAATTTCTTACTCAGCATCATTTAGTGTCACAACCATTCAGAAGTGAGATCTTTCCTATCACAGATCATTTAAAATAATACAACAGCATGACGACTCCTAAAAAAAAAGTCTCAATTTGTTTTGTATACCTCTTAGGAAAATAGTTAAGTATGTATTTGATAGCAGTTATTTAGCATAAGAAGTCTTCTAATATGCATATGTAGAAGGTCTAGCATAACATTTACATCAGACATTCTCAACAGCGTGTATATATTTAGCAATATGACATGAGATGATCACCATCAGCAGTCTGAATCTGACATTTGGGAAGACATTAATAGCAACACTAGGAGCACGACAAAATTGGGCAACAATAACGGAAAACTAAAATGATGCAGTTATAATTAGGTTTCCCAAAATAAGTCCATCTTTCAGTCATACCCTTCTGCCACTGCACCTACAAGCCCTTCGTAACGGAGTACTAAATTTTTTGACTGTTAAACATGCTACAATTAGGGCAGTTAATAGCAACAAGACTAGAGTTCCCCATATTACCCACTTTACCTGGCGACTAAACACTTTAGTCGAGCAAAAAGACCTTCACCAAATGCTGCAGGATGACACCCGCTGACATGCACTTTCTCTCTGCGGGTTTACGTCATGGGAGAGCGCTTTAGGAGATTTAACTTCATAAAGTGCTGAACTCAATAAGATGAACACTTAACACAGTTAAAACGTAAAATAATGTCAGAATATGTGAAATAATGAAGGTTATGCGTCAAAACAAGCCTCCCAAGCCTGCACTGCTGAGCACCCCTGGGGCCCAAGATTCACGCTCTTCACCACCATTTGGGGCCACAGCGGCAGCACTTGGCATACAACAAAAACGTGGCCCATGGAGGCAGTAGTGCTGTACACAGACATTCCCTACTGACAACAGGAAATATTCAAAGCCTTTTGAGGGTACTCAGACTTGAGGTGGTTATGGAATCTGCCTGGGTGATCCCAAGTGCTGGCAAGAAAATTTAAGATTTTTCTGAAGGGGAAAGGCCTTAAAGAAATGTTTAGCTGGCGAAGTCTTCCACCTTCTGTACAATATGTCATTCTTGAGCCCATGAAAGCTTCTGACCCCCTTTCCTTTTTCTCCCTTTTAAATGTGGCTTGACAACACACCCAATGATCCATTCCAGAGCTGCCATTTCAAGGAGATGGTGCATTCCTCTCAAAATGGAGGGCAATGTCTGCTTCTGCAAAGCTGCTAAGAACTGGCAGTGAAACCAACTACAGCACAGTAAAATATTACAACAGGGCATTTGTGAGATTCTTCCTCAGGTAAAGTTAGGTTTGGTTACAACAAAAAAGGCACCAAAAAATTATCATGTATAAATTTCAAGGGGCATTGGCACTTTTTAAATACTTTGTGTAGTGGATATGGGAGCATTTCTGAAATACCGCCTTGCCAAAAACTCCCTGTATGCCACTAAAAGGGTCTGAGGAGAGTTGGCAGATCTGGCAACCATCACCCCATGAAATGGCAACCAGCATTTTTCAGGCTCGGTGTTAGCCTGGAATGAAACCTCAGAAATGAAGGCAGGCTTGTTTGATTTAACCTGGTTTCCTAATCGACTCTAAGCAAAGATTAAGTAAAAGGCAGGCTGCTGTGAACCTGCAGTTTATCTGGATTATCTACTCTCTTTACAAATATCTCCAGTTTTACTAAGAATTAACTTTCACACACGAAGTTGCATTGCTCTACTGAGAAACAGAGTGGATGATTCACTACAGACCAACAGTCAAGTACAAACAAGTTAAACAAAAAATAAAATGCTAAAAAAATACACTTCTTTCTTGTTTCTTAATTTCCCCACCCCAATTGAATCAAGTGACATTTTAAGTTCATTTTTTGACAGCACTTTATATTAAAATTGGGAAACAAAGAGTATTGTGGAAAATTTTATCTGCTGATAGTAATCTTAGCTTTATCACTAAACAGGCACCTCTCCATGCACCAAAACTGGTGTTTATCTCCTATTAAATTCTGCAAAACAGTTTATCATATTCTCTACATTTGATATGAATCTCTGCAAAGCTTATGAAATGCAAATATTGCACCAAAGATACTCCTTCTGTTTGCAGAAGAGGGATCCACATCAGGTATTTCAATGCCTTATGATTACCAATAATACATTCTCCAAAAAAAATTAGTTTGTTTGCTGACATATCACACTCACTTCTCCTTTACTGTCAGTAAAACTAATTAAATAGTTGAAGCTAAATGATACCTGAAGAAATTTGCTTCTTCGGGCATTGTCTGTTTTGAAACAGACCGGACTTGAAGATGGGGACATTCATGCACTCGTTCAAAACTCAAGCAAGTTTCAGACCCAGCATCAGCACAGGCTCAGAGCCCACAGGCCGTGTGCTGTCCCTACCCCCAGGGCTACAGGTGCACACATCAAAAGCATATCCCTGTGACACTGGTAACACGAGGCCTTTTCGCAGGGATTTGCTGCCCAAAAAGGCTGTACAGCCTCATGCCACAGCTGATTTCTCTTACTCTTAACAAAACCACGGAACAAACCTGACCTCTCAAGACAAGTTTCCAACCAATTAGCAAGAGCCTGCACTAAAACAACTAAAATACAGAATGACCTTACAAAATACCATTTACCAGATAAACCTTATCTCAAACAGCCATGGCAGGTTTGAGCTGATGTTTTCCACTATTAATCTCCTCTTTTAAGTATCCATTTGGTTGGCAAATAACAAAACTGCATTACCATAAATGAACACATCAGGAGCACGTGTAATCCTTCTGCCCAGCCTTTCCTCTCTGGCACACTACAGGATTACATGGGATCTCCTTCCTGAATTTTGGCATCTCTCCATCTTCTTTGCAAACTCACACAAAATGAAGCACTAGGAGAGAGCTGGGATGACTCAACATGAACCTTTTTGCTTGTTAAAAAAAATTTTTTTAAAGAAATTGAGCAATGAATTCTTTGTTACTTCACGGCCCAGTTTTGCCCATCATTCTCTAGTTTTTTTCAAGAGATTATAAAATCACCATGGCACTTAAGTTGAGAGCCTAACAGCAAAGAGTCTCATACACTGAGTGCAAAGCATTTTGTGTTTGGTTTATTGTTGTTTTTTTTTTTTCCAGAATGAAGTTCAGGCCTTTAAATTCTCATTCTTTCAAAATACTTCCTCATCATCTGTAACTTGTGAGTAACCAACAGTGGATACTGTATGACACCTACATGGCATCTAGCTCTGCCAAAGTGATTGCAGACTGTCATTTTCCTTAGGGGTGTATGCTACAGAGAACCGAGCAAACATTCAGCTCTGTGAAAATCAAGGAGCTCAGCTCATCTCACTCTGCTCTAAAGACTAGCTACTAAAGGAGACGTATTATTTAAGAGTGCTTGCCTGCATGCATCTTGTGCAGCTGTTTGAGAGGTGTTTTTAAGGAGTAAATAGTCTCTGAGAGCAAGAGGGCAATGAGATTGAGCGGCAGGGCTTTGGGGAGAGGACCAGCTGCAGCGCAGATTGCACTGCAGCATGTTTTTCAGGCAGGACCGTGCTTCTGTACTGCCAGGGCACAGCTGCAGCAAGACAGAGAGCAAACTCACAGGGTGTCTGGGATAGAATCCTTTCATTTTTCTGTGGAGAAAGCCACTACAGCTGCTCAGGTTTACAGACTATTGTAGTGATTTTTTTCTTCACAGCAATTGCACAAATGTGCACAGTAAGCATACTGAGGCTCAAATAAGAGCAAGACAAGTTCACCCTCATATCCCACTGGGTATCCTAAAAAGTAAATAAATGGCAAACACACTGCAAGTCAGCACTGAAACCTTCACTTTCACTGAGACTGCAATCACCAACGAACATGTTTAACTAATACATCTGTGCCCTACATACATTCCAAGTGCAAGGAAAACACCTTAAAGAACAGGAGACTTAGGTCTCCTGTTAGGTCTTAGGAGCACAGAATCAGATACCTCTCTGCAGAAACTCAAGCCAGTCTGCCACCACCAATGCCTTCAGTTGAATGCTAAAAAAGGTGCAAAACAGGATACAGGTTTTTAAAAGATCACAGGTATTTGACATCAGTGCTACAAAGGCTGAAGTTATAGTTCAAGGCCGAGCTATTCACATTGCCTGCCAACAAAAAGGGGCCACCCCACCCTACCTTCCACCTGCTCTTGCAAGCCATTCCCACCTCCCCCTCTCTGCCCTTTATTACCCATCTATCTGCATGAGGAACTGATTTGACTTGCTAACCCAACAAAAAACCATGCCTTTTCCCCATCACCGTCCCCCCTCCCCGCCTTCTGTTTCCTTCTGTATTGTGTTTTTTTGCAACAGTGAACTGTTGGCTCAAGATTGGCTACAGCCTTAGAGAATGACTCTACCCCAAGATTTAGGGTTGCAGTGGCAGGAACAACTTTCCTTTTTTATCCTCTCCTCTCCCTGAGTACAATAATTGAAAATCCTGTCTATTACACTCATACTGGGAACTTCTGTGTAATGGAAAGGATTTGAATTTGTGACAAAATCTTGTTCCACTTGCAAAAATTGTGCCCCTGCAAATCTGGGTTAGTGATGAACTTACCTGTTCTAGTACCACACCCTATGGTTTGCTTTCCTTACACTGCCAGTGTAAGACGGGTCTTTGCTAAAATTTGACATAAGCAGGAGCCTTAATTCCTACCTAATGTTATCAATGAGCAGGACAGAGTAACAGGGCAGTGCCTGGGAAGTGTAAAGCCTTGGGTGTCCTGCATGTCTGCAGAGCAGCTAGAAGCAGAGGGTAACAAGCTAGAAAAGCAGTTACAAACAAGTCAATAGCAATCCAGAAACCAAAAGAAAGCCACCTTAAAACAATGTCCTCAAAGATACTGGAAGCATGAGGTTTTTGTTCAAATCTATGCAGCACTGCAGTTATTTGGAGAGCAAGCAAAATTCAGTTGGTTGTCTTCATGTTATAGCACATCACCCACCTTCATTTGGAAACAAGCCCCATTATTTTATCTTATGCCAGTCAGTCTATGCTCTAAGTCAGGTTTTGAAGCAAAAAAAAGGAAGTAATAACAGAGTAGTTCTAGAATTGAGATACCAAAATTGTAACTGCTCAGATATGTCAATCATTTATGATTATTGCTCTTCACAGATAGAGACTTTCTGCAAGAAATCCTTTCTTTTGTTTGAAGAAGGCAAAGCTAGCTGGTTACAATCCTAACATGCAGTTCTCATAATTAGTCACAACGTCCACAGTATCTCTTTAGATGTGGTCACAGGCAATCGGAAAGCATTTTGAAGTCAATAAGTATTACTAACTGAAATATTGCAAGGTTCATAGCTTTCTTGTAAGAATGCAAATTTAATCTTAGAATAAGTTACTTAGTAATTATCTGAAATTTGAAAAGGATTTGATCCTTCCTCTCACATCAACTTGAAAGTGAAAAGAATAAATACGTAAGTTCCAGTGCAAAATGCCAAGGTCCTGGTTCCTCAAGATAGCAAGTAAGCTACCTTTCACTTCCTAAATCGATGTTTTCCAACCTTGTTGTCCACACCAATACTGACTCTGGATTAGGAAAGGCCAGGTCTGAGCAGAAGAGCAGTAATGGTAAAAGGAGATGCACCAAACATCCCATTAGCAGCTACTGCAGATTAAGTAGTGAGAAACTTCTTTAAAGTTAATCCTGCAACCAGTCCTGCTCTTGCTGAAGCCAGTATGTAGAACTCTCACATGACAGCCTAAATATGGCTTTTTCTCTCTGTCTGCTGACATGCACTGCACCCAAGCCATGGAGTTCTGCAGTCCCATAAATTAGTCTGTTTTCCAGCAGGGCGTTGAACTGAAATGCAATTTGAGGGGGTTTTCTGAAAATGAATTGAGCCTGTCCCTCAAGTTTTCACTAAGATTCAATCAAATTAACAAAAAAGTGATTATCAGCTAAGAAATGAAGAGGCAGGCTAGAGGAGAGGAGATATTGCTGCTCTCATCTCCCTAAAACTCGAGGTGCCCCATATCTTCCTCCCTTTAAACCAGCAGAGATTGCTTCAAAAATACGTCCAGTCCAAAAATACATTTCTAGATTTGTTTTTTAGTGCACATTTCTAGTCTAAACCAGAACTAAGTGGTTCAGTGCAGTCACAGATGAGCCAAAGTCAAAAGCACTGCTGGCTCCAGTGAAATGGTAAAGTAGCACCCAAAAGGAGCCCAAGTCTACAGTGAGGAACAAAAGAACACAACTCACCAACCAACCAAAAGAGTCCATGGGAAAAAAAATAAGGAATTAACAACAGTGCAGATATGAACAAGAAGGGATAGGAAAATAAGGAAGATTTCAGAACAAGGTATGTGGAATAAAGCACCCTGCCATGAGGCCATTTCAAGTGAGCTTCCAGCATGAAGTATATTAGGCTGCACCTCTTCTCTTGTGGGGTTATTCCTCCACACTGGTAAGAATGGATAATGCAGTTAACAAAATGCAACCAGGGAGTTAAGAACAGCTCAGAAAGACACAGTCAGCTGTCCCTTCGTGAAAAGTCACCCTGTCCAGTGAGGCACCAGTAAGGAGAGAATACGAAAGAAAATGGTACCCCAGAGGCGGGGGAAAGCAGTGTAAGGTGTTTGCTCTTCCTGCTGTGTGGTATCTGGAAACTACTTGGTTCAAGATGTAGAAAATACAGAAGCTATTTTGATCTTTGTTATACAGATGGTGTTTTTGTATTAAATTAATGAATGCATAGCACATTAACGTATTTAATGTAAACCGCATGCATGGAAGAGATTTTAACTTCAAGATACATTGTTATTTTCTTCTCATTTTAAACAATTTTCATTATTCAATATTTTATCAATTTTCACACAAATACAGGCCAGCCCCCCATGCTACAAATAATTATACAATCTCTAAACCAGCACCTTGTTCCAGCTACTTGGATTTGTCTTGGTTTTGATTTGTTTGGGTTTTTTTTTCCTTAAACAATGATTTAAAAGAAATCAAACACAGACAAATCCTGCCAGAAAATGTTTCCATAATAGAGGCAATTAATGCCTACACCAAATACATCTGAAACTCGAGTCTGTCAGCAATATCTCTCTCAGCTATACCAACCACCCCGAGAAACAGCACGCACAACACAAAGCAGCAACACAGTGTCCACGGATCACCATTAGATAAACTCGTAAATCCAGATACTGCACCCTTATTACAGCACAGCAATACAAACTTCAACTTTCCTCTTCTCACCCTCCATGTGCTAAAACCCTCCACCTTACCCCAGGAAGCCAGCTGAATCAGAGTTAAACCAGGATTTAGCTCAGAGGAGGGTTTTTTGGACTGAAAGGCCTTAGGGACAAAGCTTAGTTTGAACCGCCAGTATAGTGGAGATAAGATTTTCAGGGCTGGATATAACTGGGATAGTGCATGCAGGAGAAAATGTAACGTGCAAAAGCTCAGTTGCTCTCCACAAGCACCTGTTTTAAGTCACTTGGGCACCCCTATAGCAAGCTCAATACACGTAAGGAAGATAGGGTAATACCTCTTTGGTTTGACAATGTCTCTGCATGTGGCTAGTGTCAGTATTTCCTTAGTGTAGCTGATTAGGTTCTTCCTTGGTTAAAAATGCCACCATGGAGTTCCCAGGGAAAATAATAACGTGGAACAGCTGACGACATATCTACGCCTAAGAGATTACTATTTGTTATAAAAACTGCAAGAAACTGATGAACACGCATATGCTGGTAGCCCAGTTTTCATAATAGAAATGGAGAAAAAAACCCCTAATGACATTTCTAAACAAACATTTCCGCCAGTGAATGTTCTACCACATAACTGTATCAGCAGCAGAACTCAGTTAAAACAACAGAAGCCAAAATTATTTCCCTGAAATAACAGATGCTTCTAACACTGTGAACAGGGTGCAGGGCTTGCCGAGACACCTACACCTCTCCTGCAAATATTTTGGAAAAAGTAAGCCTGTAACTTGTGTTCCTGTCACAGCCTTGGTCTACCACAAGTGAGAGCAAACAGCTTTTGGGTTTTTCTCATTGTATTCTTGACATGTTTTATGCAACAGTTCTAACCTTGTAACTTGTTACAAGAAATGATCCACTGTTTTATCACGAAAATCTATCTGCAGTAGTCAGTGAGGAGGTTTTACGGGTTGAAAAGGTGCCAGAGTTTTAACATGCTCTTGGTATTTATCATCTCTAAGTTTGTAATCAAAGTTCTGTTATTCCACATAGCAGCAAACACATAATTTTGCAGTATTGATGCAAATTTACACAGGCTACTAAACCACACATTCTTCAACAATTTTAAGATTGTTTTATGATATATTCAAGAAGCCAGTGTCTGTAATTCCACTCAGAGCTCTACAGCATGAAGAAAAATATTGTCTACTCAAAATATTTCACTTGACTAGTCTGACTTTCTGATTACCTGATTTTTTATACCTATTCTTGCAGGAATTTTGGCATTACAGAAAGCCTTTCAGAAATGATGAAGGAAAAGCATTTTTTCTGGTCCTTGGAGACCTACACATTTAAATTCTGTTCATTACTAATGAACATAAATTTATTACTCATTTTCCATTCATATTATCAGAGATTATTTATTTTTATGGGTACAGATGTGAGTTTTAACCTCTTAACATGTAAGATAAAAGTTTTAACATCAGTCACAGACAAGTAGGAAAGCTACTACTTAAATTACATTTAAATTTTAGTAGGAAATACAGGAGGTATGTTCCCCATCAGGCATATCCCATTACATTTGTATTTCTAAGTCTCTTGGGATTAAACTGTCCACTATTGTCTAAGGGATAGCAAGACTACTGTTTTTAATGTATTTATTGTCATAAATATTATACCTATTTGTGATTTGAAATGCAACCACACTTGTAATCTATTGCTGTCCAATAAAACTAGCTTGTAGTCAGTTGCCTAACAGCGTTGATAGCATTTTATTATTCACACATTACAGTGCAAGTAACAACTTGAAACACCCTTCTCCCCATGTGCATGAAGGAGTTTAAAATACTCCCAATTACCTTGTTTCCTGTTTCTAAATCCTTTCTTCAAGAGTGATTCATGACAGCATAAAATCTCCCAACCCCACATTTGTGTGCTTGTGATCAGTTACAAACTGTGGAAGACAGAAGAGGATGCCTCTGAAGAACACTAACAAGTTTCTCAGTAAATGCTTTTTTCCTCTTTCTCAAGGCTTTCATGGAATGAAAGGATGACAATTCTCAAATACTGGCTATCTGAAAGGTACCTGCATTTAACATCACCATAACCCCTAAAATAAATACAGAAACATTTTTTTTCCTTATGCTTTTAGCTGTTCCTGACCTGAGAAGGGCCAAGCAAGGTACGAGACACACTTGACACACACTAGACATCCGTTCTAGAGAACTCTACTCAAGCAGACAGCACTTCAAACTCTACAGATGCTTGTAATAAAGATATAAAAAATAAAAAAAACCTGATTGCTAGTTTCAAATGCACTACCTCTTTAAAAACTGATTTGCTCCCATGGGCATGTAAAGACCTGCTAGTGCTACAGCTGCCACATAGCAGGGAATTTGTCTACAGAAGCAATGTGTCTAGTCATAATCTTCTGAAACATGAAGGTGCTTATTTCTGATTTTATTGCATTTATAATATTAAGTTACTATAGCATTTCTGGGCTATATGGATCTGTCATTTCCACTATGCGCTCAGTTTCTCAGGCATTCATAATTTAGTGGTTTTAATTCACATCTGAAATTTGGTGCATTATTCAGCTTGCATACAAATTTCCGCTGAAGAGGTGGGGGAAATTAAAAGCTTTGGATTTCTTCAATGAGAGTCCAAAATATTTTTATAAATGTTGATAATATTTCAATTTAATAATAATACTTTGGTCTAACATAATAATGTCTTGGTCTAACAGCCTGGATTAGTGGTTTCCAATCCAAACTGTACCAGAACTATGCCAGCCCCGTGCCCTCGTAGGTAGCTCTGTGCTGCCATGTAAAACTAAGGACACTGAGGAGTATCTCTGCAGACATGTGAATGCAATAGGGATGGCCCTCAAGGAGAGAGCGTATCTTGAAATGATCTTGAAATAATCCTGGGAGGCAATAATCCCTATTTTGCAATAGGATCTAGAAACTCCAAAGATTCAGACTTCGGATCCCATCTGTGACCTCCAACAGGTTTCTCAATTTAATTCAGGTTGCACAGGGAACTTTAGCTGCCACTTAATACATGAGTATTATGACAAGTCTTATTACATATATCAAACAACTCGTAACACACTCCCGAAGTATGAACACATATAATATGTTCTAATAATGTCTACCGCTTTTTGTATCCAAAAGTGAGTTCATTAAGCTCACTGGAACTCTAGGTGTAGTCTGAATGACCCAAGAACTCCTATTCTATGAGGCTGTATCTAGGTTATGTTCAGGTTTGCTGTTAGTAGATACTCAATAGCAGATATTTAAGTATGGGTATCTGGGTATACAAACAGCTAACAGTAACATCTTTCACTGTCTTCTTTCTGGCATGACTCAGGAAAGTACAATAATAAAATATCAGAAAAATAAATTATGCAATTGTCATACATATCATATCTATGAATTGATTTGATCTTGGTTTGCTTGTATGACAGATATATTACACGGATACCGTGAACACTGTATATACCATCAACACAAAAAATTCCAACATTTTCATTACATTTTAGTACAGATTAAGCTTATGTTCTTCTTTGACAAGCTTATACTGTTTCCCTGCATTGGCACATCAACATACACTGCATATAAAGGAAAGAAATCATGTGGAAGAGCACAGCAACTTAATAAAATCTGCTTTACTAACTACATCACAGATACTTGCAGGTATTTCAGAGAAAAGTGTGCATTAGTATTGTTAATTTGTATATAAAAGATGGTACTGTTTCGCAAATGATCACACCAATAAGATAACCCTTCTTCAACTAAGTACATGAAACTTTTACCACAGAAGTTTCTTTTGAAAACATCAGCCTGTCTGGACAGAAGGCACGTTAACAGTGCAAGCGCACACACATCTACCTCAATGAAAAGATGTTATGTCACCTCAAAGCATGACACTGTCACAGTGACAGTGAATTGCCTATTACCTGTTTGTCTGTGGAAAGTAAACAAATACTTTCTTTCTGCTTCATTTTAATCCTACTGAGGTGGAGAAGAGCTACCCAGAATTATGAGAGGCAAAGGTCTGTCTCTACAATTCAAATCAGCATTTGAATGAAAGGGAGAACCACAGATTACTGATTAACAGATCAGCCGCCAGAGTCCACCACTTCACAAAAATCTGGCTTCCATGCTTCAGTGCCAATCATTTTCCTTAAACAAGCAAAAACAGTGGCTTTATAAAAGGAGATGTATTTCCATCCAAAAACATAAGCTAGCTAGGTCATTGCTCTGCCACAGAGAGACATTTAGTGTGAGTTATAATTGACTTACAACAGAGTGGAGTGCATTTCTTTAGGCTCTTCATATGGGTAGCCAAAAGAGACTACTTACACACTTTTCAAACAACTTGAAATCCGATCGTATCAACAGGAGTATCATGGTACAAAGGTTTATGACTTTTCTGATGTTGAGTGTGTAAGGGAAGAACTTAGTTCTATGAATTCAAAAACTGTATTGCATGCATTTACATCCAGCAGAAAATACATCAAAACATGGCTTGTTACTTAGTTATCTCACTTGAATGAAGTGTGACCACTAACATGAGTTACGGTATTCTTACTTGTCTCAAAAAAAGTGCAAACGTATATGAAAATGAGGCAAAGCTCAACATTTTTCAAGCCGATTTCACTGATAAAGGAGCAACAAATCTGGCAAGAACAGGTACATGCAAGGTAGTTATGCATGCAGCCTCTCAATTAGGCTGAGTGCTGAATGGGAACTGACATTTCATATTCTTCTGTGGTTTTCTCTTACTTGTTTTTTTAAAGCAATTTTAAAAAAATCTCATTATCCTAAATTAAGAGCTATATGACAAGAAAACCCTGGAAGCAAAAGCATAATTTGAATGTTCCTAGCACAGGAAGTGAATCTGTGGAATCGAGAATTAGTAAAGTGGAGGTAACTACCATCCTTTAAGAAGAGAGTCTCCAGGTCGGTCAGGATCACTTTCTAAAGGCTTCCCACCTGTCCTGGCCTGACAGGCCCATACAGAAATCACCAGAGCAAAAGAACAAAGAAATCCAGACCTAACTAGAATGGTGGTGTGAAAAATATTCTGAGACGGACACACTGGGTGAATTTGCTGTTAGGTTTGCAATGTTATGCTGGAAGCGTTAATGGCTTCTGTCAAATACAAATTTGTTTAGAGCCACAGGTGTGTCCTTTGTTTTACTCTTTCCCTCTTACCCTTACCATGAGCCTCAGGGTCAATGCTTATATCCGCACTAACTCAATAGGAGCAGTTTAGTGCAAGCTTGAGGGCAAACACTGGCACAAAATCATCAATAACTTGTAATTGATAGCATTCTTCCTGCCTTAATTTTTGGCTCTTACAACCAGTGCTCTCCCAGATAACACCCACACAGCTCAAGGAAGGGTATGAACCCCGGACTGCTCACAGGAGATTAAATGAATGAGGTCCTCAGGCTGCTGGTGAAGCACGTGTGCACATCAGTGGTACCTGTGCTGTAAAAGAAAATGGACCTCGGCTTGTTCCCTTTGCTAGCGTACACAAAGACTATGCGTCTGTCTCTCCTTCTCTACAGTCTAATTTTACTCTCTGCAGTGAAAAAGGAAGGTGTCTGGCTGGTTTCTTCTTCCCCTTTCATTGCCCTCTTCCACCATGTCACAGAATTGGGGAAACCCAAGAAAGGAGGGTTGCCTCATGGCTATAGCTGCTATTCCTGCAGCACACCACTCTGAGCCACAGGCAGCTCTCAGCAGGCAAGCAGAACTGATGCTTTCCAATAATTCTCGGGTATCACTGCTTTGCCAGGCTTCTGGATTTATCAACATCCACGGCCTGTTCCATTTCAATGCTCAGGTAGAATATTAAAGAAGTGCTGTGTTATAGCCACAAACACAAGTGGAACATCAGCCAGCTGAGTGTAGGGGACTCCTTCTCTTGGCTAGAATTCAAACTACACACATGCACACATATGCTGTTTCAGGCTAACACAGCTCAGTCTACAAATTATGCTAATGAAGGTTATAATTTCTATATAGTACAGACTATACAAAATAAACCTACTCTCACGGAACGATGGTAATTCAGTTTGCTATAGGACTCTACATTTTTCTATTTCTTAGTAAAGATCCCCATGTACTCTGTTGCATACTGACTGGATTTGGCTCAGGAACACACGTGGAAATTCCACACATATAAAAAATACACACAAAAAGACAGCAGAAAAAATAATCAAAGAACAGATTCTAGCACAAGCTCTGCTGTATACTGCAAAGCGAAACCAAACACTCGGAATGAACAATTTGTTACCCGTTATTTTATAAGGTACAGTTGCACTACAGGAAACAAAAGCAGACAATATACAAGCAGAATGAAGAATGTTCAGCTCTGCCTAGTGTCACCAAAATCACAGCAAGCAAAACCAATTGCCTCAAAGGCAAGAACATAACTTTGTCTGGTGTAGGCTTTTATTTTTATTCTTCTTTTTTCACCTCAAGTAACTGGTTCTGCTGCCACGGCTCTGATCAGCAGTAAATTAGGATTAGGTAGAAAGGACTAGGATGAGGGGGTAATGTAAAAGCTGGAGGGCAGAAATGAGAAAAGAGAACTGATAAACAATACACAGGTCTCTTCTGTGAAAAGCTGGCAGAACTGCTGAGGAATAACCCGAAATACTATCCAAATGCCACTGATAAAAGAATCATCAGGGGAGAAGGGTTTATATCCAGAGAGGAACCCACTGACTGAAAAGTCTGTTTAAGATTCCTTGACCTCAGGGGAAAAAGAAGGTGGTAAACACTGGGTTCTCACACAAATGAGGAGTAGCAGGGTTTGCAGAATAAGACTGTCTGATATGCTCTGAAGACACCCATTCTATGTTATGAACCTTACTATGTTCCTTGGAGAAAGGACAGCCGTTGAAAAGAAACTCTCCTGGCAATAAAATATGTGCTCAGTGCCATAAATCAAAAATTGTCTATGGAGGGGCAAAAAGAAAGGAAGACAGGGTAGGAAAAGAAAAGTTCTTTGAGGTACTTCTGGTCTACAAAAAAGACTTCAATATTGTCAGTGCTTTCTGCATGCTTGTCAAGAGACAATGAGATCCTCTTCAGCCCCAGATCCTTCAGCTTACTGCTTGTCTCTTGCTTGGTAGGAGAGATCCTAAGATTCAGTATCAATACAAGACAATGGATAGGCCTATCTGTGTGGCAACCTTCCTGAAGTCATCTGACGAGAAAGACAGTTTGACAGAATTACATTTTCAAACTCTGGCTCTATGTGTCTGCCTTCAAAAGGCTTGTCTTCTGGTTGGGCATATGGAAACACACGCATACAGATAATCCTCCTGCTTTAAGGCAGAACATGATTGACAAGTACAAGGAGAGAGCTGAGGAGGAAGCAAGATAATTAAACAGAAAGAAAAATGTAAGAAAATTCTTTAGACTATGAAGGCAAAGGGTACTTCTATCATATAGGTGAGTAGATCAACAGGCAAGTCTGTGAGGAACAAGGGGAACTTGGCATGAGTGAAAGGGGAGATTCTCTCTCCATCTGGACAACAATGCTTCATGTTGAATACACACTCTGACCCTACAGCCCTGTGCTAAAGACCACACCAAAACATTGCTGGCAACCGGCAGCTTTAAAATCTTAACTGCCCAAAGTAGCGTGCCCCAGAAAAATACCGCAAACACATGGGTAATGTGCTTTTTTATTGCTATAAAACTGGTGAGGAGACAACTATGAGATGCTTTCCAGCTCCAAAGACAGAGGTGATGACAGGAAGAAGACCCTGCTCTCTTCTTAGGAGATCACCTATGTGTTGAAGAAAAGGAGCTCATAGGCTGCAAGTGGAAGTTAAAATCATCTCCCTTCAAAATGACAACATACAATCAAAGCTTAGGAACAAAAGGTGTAACAGCCACTCAACACACTACCACAAAACAAGTAAATACTTGTTCTTCAGATAATGGAACTTCTATGAACTGTGCTGAGGTATTTTCCATAGCCTCCAGGATGTTAGCGTTACAAAATGTGTCTTGATATGCAGCTCATTTTTTGGTCCTTAATTCATGTTACTGCATCTAGATACAGCATTTGAGCCCACAAGGTCTTTAAAAACGTTCCAGGTGGTTCTTGCATGTGACTATGCCACACTATTTTTTTCTTTTTTTTTTTTACTTTTTCTTATAAATCATTCCCTCTAGTCTCCAATAATTTTTAACACTCTGCTGTGAGTCTCAGTCAATTAACCTATACCTTCAGGTGGTCAAATTTGGATCCAGTTTTCCTGTTATTGTCTTTCCTTGCATTTTGTGCACTTGTTCTGAAATTCCCTTAACAATTATGCCCATGCCTAGACACGAAGCATTATAAAAAGAAAAAAAAATACCACTAAGCTATTTTAAAAGCCAAAAATTGAAAATTACCCTGTTTATTTGAAATCAATGTAGTTTTACACAAATGAAAGAAATCTTCCTTGAATGAGAAAAGACAGTTAAAAAGGAAAGGGGAAGATGGACAGCTGAGAGTATTTTGATTAAATACTTATATTAACATGCAATAGCTAGAATTATACTTTTATAAGGTTTTAAGACATCAATACTGACTACCATTACAAAACACAAGTAAGATAGAAATTTAACCATTAATTATATATTTTGTAAATGATTTGCTTCCAGCTTAGCCACAAGCCTCCCAGGGTTTGAGTATCTTTACAAAACCATAAATACACATACATTTAAACAAATAACGTCCACGCTGCTAAGGCTGGAAGTTGTCTTGTCTGTCCTCATAGTAACTTACAAAACAGTTTTAAAAGCAGTGATGAATTAAAACCAATGATTATCAATGAAATCCTTAAAGGCAGGTATATAACAGTTAACATAAAGGTCACCTTTATAGTCAATTTAGAGATATTTCTAGATCTCCCAAGCCAAAGAATAAACTCTTCAGTACTAAAACTTGCCATTATTAGAACAGTTCATTTCATTGTTCAGCTTCTAACTCGTTATCTGTAATTAAGAAAAATCAGATTTCAAAGCAACAAGAGAAGACTGTGATAAAGCTATTTGAAGTACACTCTGGCAGGGATAAAGCCAGCAGAGAGGTGGCTGTCATAAAATAGCCAAATGGCTTTTTCCACCTCCATCAAGGTCACTTTACTGATGATGTGCTCAATAAGATGATAATGCATTTAACCACTTTCCTTGCATCTGACTTCGACCTTACTGCAAATCCAAATGGCCTTGTTTAACTACCCTGGCCTTCCAGCATTTCCCTGAACAAAGATAATTAAGGAGATATACTGCCCCCTACTATCACAGGAATTGAAAGACAAATAAACTTTTAAGAGCACAGCCAGGTGTCTATTGCATTCATGTACAATGTTTAAGCAGGGGGTAAAATGAAATAATGGTTAAATAATTATAAAAGGTTAACAAAGTTAACTTTGCTACGTAAGGCAATTCTGTTCTACTTAAAAGAAAGAACATGAGAGGCTTTCCAGGCTACTTTTTATAACTCCCTGGACAACAGTTTTTTCTTTAATGCAGTTTCTGACTTAAGAGGAAAAATGTTCTGCAAAAACTAACAACTCTGAAATTTCTGCAGATTTGAAACTGGTTATATTTCATACAAGGGTACAATAATATTTTATGAAAAAACAGGTCTACATGATTAAACCAAAAGCTGCTCTAAAAAACCATTTCCAGTCTTTTTTTTCCTTTGTGTGTGGTCAGCAACTATATGAGAGGTGAAAATTAAAGCAGTTTAAAAATTAGTTTGGCAGTTATGACAATTTGAAAGCTTAAGGTAGTGCTTTTTTATGATCTACACAATTATGAAAACCAACCAAATAATATAATTATATAATAGCAGTTGCCCCTTTTTTTTTTTTAAGTTTTGATTAATATATACTCTTGCATTCCAAATAGCTCTCCAGGACATTAATTTTTCTTGATACCAAGAAAAAAAAGCCCCATGTCAATAGCTCTTGGACTAATAACAACTGAAACACAGTAAGAATAAAAAAGCTGGCAAAGCAGCTGGATGTTAGTTATCCAGAGATGCAAGAGATCTTATTTCAGATTATTTTTTTTTTCTTCTAAATCTGTTTTTCTTTTAATCATCTTAGAAATATTGCTGTATAGGTCTGAATCCCCTTCAAAAGCAAGAAAGCGGCAAAACAGCAAGTTGTATCAGAAAGATAAAAACACAAGTGAGATAATAACTCACTGCTGATGTGATACCAGCTATGTTAGCTTACTGCTACTGCAAAAATTGCTGCTCCTTTGCCACAGAAAATAAAGTACACAGAAACCCTGTCACATGTATTTAATCAGTTTTATCATACTGCAGCTCTTCAGAAATTACAGCAAGTCCACCTCTGCCATTTTGTCAGGCCACCATTACTTTGAGTTGTAGATGTAGTTTGTGCAAATTTCAACATGTTCAGGTATTTCGCTAATCTTTTGCTGTAACACTTCTTAATGCAGACTCAACTCCTGAATTCTGAATACACCAGAAGTTAAACCTCCTGTAAAGGTACTTTCATGTATTAAATACAAAAATAAGTGATTACAGTATCAAAAGTATGGAGTTTTCAATGATTCATATACCAAAGCTCTGCAAAGTCCTTCCTGTTGTATATAACAAGCCATAAACAAGCCTTTCACTCTGAGCTAGAATGATATACTGTTTCCAGATATGAGAACTCTACCTTTTTCTTACATCTAAAGGACTTGCTTCAAAACCAATCTACTTTATAGCAGTTTACACAAAACAATTATTTCATTTCAAGTTTGGATAAATGGTGGCCCTAGTCAATCTCAAAAGAAGACGACACACCTTGTTGTTACCTTGAGTGAGTCCTGAAGTTTTCATGTATAATTGCACTTTGAATTCCTTAATCTTGGACAAAGAAGAGGAATGACTATCTTCTACTCATTCAGAGTATTTCAGCCACCTACCTATTCTGTTCAGAGTTTTTAGCGTGGGTGACATTTTTTAAAGGAACACAAGTGCCATTTTTTCCACGTGTCCCTACCATTTAAAAAGGTTAACTTAGCTGGAAAACTACAGAAACATTTTTTTAGTACAGTTGCTTCATTTCATCCTGATTTCTTGTTTTGTATGAAAATCTTCAAACTTAAAAAGATATATACATCTTCAAACCATTACTGAGGTCACCAGCTCACAGCATCATCCTCCACACATCACTGAGCATACAAAAGCCCTCTTGCTATTCTGAAATGCATAAATCTATAACTACCTCTGGAGAAAGTCCTTCAAACCCACACAGAGCAAAGCCTAGAGATGCATTTAGAATGAATATAACCAGCAAAAGGATCTTTGAACACATGCAGAAAGGATAGGAAAGCTAATGTCTTTTCTTATTTTGGACAACAACACAGTGAAGTCCTATTTTCTGATATCATCACTCAAATGTCAGTTGTACAAAGTGTATGTATTATGACTTTTTGTTTTTCCTTGTTTAGTTCAACAAGTGAATTGGGAAGCAATACAAGTTATAGAAAGAAAAGTTACAGTGTCTGATCTCACAACTGCTTATCAGCCCATTTTGGTAATTTGAAAAGTCGTGTTAAATCTTCACAGATGCACATTAGAAATGAAAGATGACAGCTCAAGACAAATTCCTTAAGTTGGGTCCATTTGTATCACACACTGATATCTACAGATATTTCTGTATCTTCCCAGCCAAAGGATAAAATCTTCAGTACTAAAATTTCCCATTATTAGGAAAATTAATTTCAATGTTCAGCCTCTAACTTACTACATGTAACTTTAAAAAAATCAGACTTCAAAGCTGATGGGTGTATGGCAGCATTCTTATTGTGGACCTTTAGAATGAATGCACATCTGACATGACATTTTATATTTTTTTTATTGCATCAATTATCAGCTTTTCTAGACAGCTACCACATCAGCTGCTTTTCTTCAGATGGAAAAAAATATACCCCATACTGCATGGAACATAAAACTTCTTGTGTTCTCAATTCTACTACAGAAAGTTTAGAAAGTAAAAATGACAAGCCAGAGCCACCTAAACGTTTAATGTTTTTTAAAGGTCCTGCTGTCGTAGGTTTCTTGCTAAATTGTAACACACCCTCTTACAACTCCTTGAAAGAAAAAAAAAAAACCTTATACTGTGAAATATGAGGCCACTCTCTACATAGAATTGTAGAGCGATTAATCAAAAAAACTTTCTAACATCTCATTTGTAGTTACTGAACTGCTTGACAGTTTTGAACCCCAACCTGATGGATGAAGAAAATGGTAAGCTAGATTTTTTTCTGTTCTTGTTTGAGCATTTTCCCCTTCCCGGGTTTTACTTCCGCCTGAACATACTGAGGATACATTAGAAGATTTACCTTTTGAAAGAAGGAAAAGTGCACTACACCAGCTGTGTGCACACCACCTAGAAGTTCATGGGAATAAACCCGGCCTATTTAGTGGCATTATGCAAATCACAAATTCTTATCTTAATGATAGGCTGTACTTAACATCAGGCAATTAGATCCTTGTGTCTTATTAAGAAATTAATACACTTTCCAACGGATAGGGGACTCTTGCCATCTTCAGTAACTTTTCTACACATTTTCAGTAAATTTACTCTGTGGATCAGAGATCTTAGGGGAGAGAAGTTACTTCCCTTCCTCTCCCTCCATTGTTCTCTACCTTCAAAGCTGCTAACAAACAGCTCCAGAGCAGCTCAGTCTTTGTCTGGGAGTTTGGTAGTAGAAATCTTAAGTTTCTTTCTCCATTGCTAAAATATTAGAAGGCAAGGGTTTTGAAAGCTTTCCACAGGATCAGCCAGAACACAGACACAAAGTTAACAAAAGGCAGCTATCACTACAAAGTGTCAGGTTTGTTTACAGGAGCAGATCAGTATTTCCCCAAATCTTCAAAGTTTAGATTGTTTTGTTTAATAACTTTTAAAAAAAACCCCCACAAATGGGCTAAGTAAGATGAAAACAAGCGAAGATAGTTTAAAATAAAACACTCCACAGACAGATGGGTAGTTCAAATTCAGATTCGCGTGGATGAACAAGAAAACTAAAATGTAGGGTGCACAAAAGCTGCAATGGTATGTTCATGCACTGGAATAGACATTATTATTTTAAGTAAATTTAATTGCTGACATACCTTTCTCAGGTTTTTTTCCCCCAATCCTTCCTTAAAGTCTACTCTAGCAATTAACAGAGGTCTCCGGATGGCTCACTGAAATATTTAAAGCTGAAGAACAAAAGGTTTATTTAAAAAATGAAAACCTTGGCTTGCACAACTCCAGACATGAATCTGCTTTCAATTACTGAAAGTATTTCCACTTCAGTGAAAAAGGATCAAATCTTCAACTACACCATCTTTAGGCAATGAATTTGATTATATTAAGCTTTAAGAATACAGAATGACTTTGTGACACAGCTGTATATTCCATGCGTATCGTGTATTAGGTATACAAGAAAGAAGGAGCTGGCACTTTAAACGAGAAGCAGACAGAAATGTGTCTGCTCGAAGCAGCACTGTACTTCCATACCAAAGCTCTGCTTTAGGGCTGTTTTTTTTTTTTCCAGGTGCCCACATAAATGTCAAAGATTACACTAAGCTTTAAATGAAGGATTTTACAATTCTTTAGAAATGAATCCGGGCTGATTTTCCCCCCACACTTTTATATGCATAATTTGCACTGTTGTAAAGTTACATTTTTCTTTCCAGACTTTTGAACGAGCACAATCTCTTCCACATCCCCCCCAGTGCAGCAGGTATCGCAGCCCCTAGGAAGCACGATAATCAGAAGCACTTTATAGTTTTCCCATTACGCGAGCGTAACAGAGTCGGGCGAGGGAGCTCGAAGGCTTCACTCCGCAGCGAGATGCGATACCTCAAATGCAAATTATGCAAAAACTTCTCATTTCTTACATCTCCGATTTCGCGAATCTTCCCTACCGCATCCCAGCCAGACACCGGGTCGGGCTCTTTCAGCAGCACGGCCAGACACAGGACGCGAGCGGTTACCTCCCGGCTTAGGCACACTCGGCTGGCAGAGCGGGCAGTGCGGGCCGCCCGCGGCTCCTC